>GL380857.1:34489-47697 GCA_000143925.2 Caenorhabditis brenneri | reverse complement strand
GGGATGATGTCACATCCACTATTCCACGTGTCGAAATAGTTGTAAAGATCTTTCCCATGTAAAGCTATTCGAGAGACACAGTGGATCAGAACAAAGAAGTTATGCAAAAAGAGAATGCATTTGCTGTTGAAGTGTAGTTTCACGGAAATCAGGATTCTCCAAAGAGCGTATAGATTTACAGGTAGACAAAGGACACAAAAGATGAAAATAACGGATAACGTGGATCTGAAGAAAGACTTGGTGAGTTGTCTATTTTAGAGAAAAGCTTTAGTTTGAGAATTTTTACATTGCGTTACTATACATGCTCTTAGACTACTATCAGAACTCCACATGTTCAGTAATTCATATCAAGATTTGAAATCCTTGAGAAGCTAGTTTTTGGTTTACCTCAAAACCGAAGACGTTGCAACTTGGGCCATTTGTTGGCACTCCGTTTCATTGTACATGATGACGGGTAAGCAAAACGAAAATAAAGACAGATGAGATGGAAATGCCTAGTGAGGCGATGAGAAGGAGGTACACACTCCGTGAACTTGTTATTCTCGTTATAGTTAACCAAAGCAAAAGTGCTTAAGATGAAGATGACGACTCGGCTTGGGAAGAATCAGAATAATGAAAACAAAATGAAGAGTCGGTTCTTATCCATCTGATTCATCACGACACCTCGTTCTCGCTGCTTCTGTCTGATGATGTTACGGAAATTGCCTTTGTAATGTGATCTACGAAACAAAACCCGAGAACGCTTTTTGTATTCAGAAATTATAATAAAAACAATGAAAATTAACAGTATTCAACAAAAACAATATAGCTAAACTAACAAATTATTCAACAACCGAAGCGTCTGCACTTTTTGAATCTCTAACAATATATTTGCAAATAGATTCCATTTCTTCATAAATTTCCTGATCATTGCCTCCGTATTCCAGACACTCTTCAGCGGTGTTCACGAATTCCAACCAATCTTCTACTGAGAATGATAAATCCAGGTGCTCGGTGATTTTTTCGATTGGTGGGTGGTGAGCAAGAACTGTTCCAGGACGCATATGAGTGTGGAGGTACTCCCAACACTCTTCTTGCTCGGTTTTCGAGAGGAAGAAAGAGAAGACGTTGTTCATCACAATAAATTGTTCATCTTTGAAGACGTGAGGAAGATGACGAATATCATCGCGCAGAATTTCGACATTCTGGAGAATTAAAGAATGATATATAATTTAGGAATAACTCAATTCAAACCTTGATTCCGAATTGTCGAATCGTTCGTAGTGCAAGAGCAGCATAATCGGCATCCATCTCAACGCCTACTGTGCTGACATTTCCGTTTCTGAAAAGCATTAAAAAAACTGGTTTCAAATGAGTAATAAGAATGGAGTAAATAAAAGAGATATTGGAAGAATACGAATGATGTGTAGAGAAGAATTCAATAACGTACGTAAAAATTGATGCTCCATAAACAACAGCACCTAGACGACTTCCAATATCGAGCACATGTTGGCATGTTGATGGCATCAGCTTATCGAACAAGAACTTCACTTGGAGACGACTCAAACTGTGACTTATGAAGTTCAAAGCAACTGTATCACGGGAATTACAAGTCGGACAATATGTTCGGCTTAATATGTCACGTTGTACCATATCTTCGATATCTTCATCATCATAGAGGAACGAGTCGATTTCACACTGAAATAATTGATATCGATAACATAGTTGCCTTTTCGAAATTACCGTGTTGATTTCAGTGCAATCACTATCAAAACCTTCTGTTGGATATTTCAGCTTGCTTGGAGCTTTCGATGGGACGTCTACAGCTTTATCTCTTAGATACGCGGCAATTCTGTCGAGCTTGTTCGCACCTTTATCAAACATTTTCTTCTTTTTCTCTTTTTCATAATTTGAAGTGATTTGATTTGACGGTGTTTCTTCTACGTATTTGTTGAGCCAATCCTTTATCTCAAACACTTGATCCATTTCTAATTTGGATAGAATCTCGGTGATTGCTGCTTTCGCTTCCCGTGTTTCGTTTAGTTTCCAACCATCTTTGTTCGGAGACATTCTGAAAAATTCTAGGCTGGATTTACATTAGTTTGGAATCTTGTAAGTTTAAAGGCAAACCACGAAAGAATTTTTTTGAAATGTTCATAACTACCTGAAGCATTGGAGGCCAAAATTGAAAGAGAAAATATATGAAAAACAACAGTTAGACTGATATATATATATATCAATGTTACTAATAAATTCACTTTGATCAAAGTTTGAGAAAAAAATATTTTTTTTATTTTTTGAGCAAGCGCGCTACATTGAACACTATGCGAGGCAGTTCGAATTCATAACTATTTAATAAGAAAACCATTTATTAATAAAATTCGATTTATTAAAGACACTGCCTCTTCTCGAGTAGTCTTGTAAATAGATAATTGTACATCAAAATTGATTCTTCTAATTGCATATACAAATTTGATCAAGTATTCGAGCGATAGTAAGTGCAAAGCGCTTATGTATAATAATAACAAGTGTGAGATCGGGTTGTACATGTTTGACGAACAATCGTTCAGTTTTCGCGAAGTTATAGTGGATAGTTGCTTTTATCCAACGGAGCGTGGCAGTGGAAACAAGTCAGTTTTGCTCTCTCTTGGAACTCCGGGGGGATATAGTGATTTGGAGGGCACTGAAAATCATGAAATGAGAGTTTTATTCAAGGATTTCATCAATAAACAAACCTGAACTCTTTTGCAGTTCCAACAACGAATCAAAAAGTTACTGTTGCACATCATGGGCTCGCATCTTACGCATTCTACAATTTTGCGTTCTTCTGGGCGATTCGATACAGCCGTACTTCCAGCTGAATTTCTATTCGGTCTATCGTGTCTTGAAGCGGCTACGTTGGTGGAGTACGATCTCTCTGAGAATTTCGATGACGTTGTTGACTGTGATGGAGGAGCAGTATGTGGTATGAATTCCGAAGCATTCGGATTGAAAGACAACTTCGAGGCCTGACTTGCTCCAGAAGAAAATGTTGAGAAATCACGAGTTTTGCGAGCATGACGGAATGATCTTTCCTCATCAACATCAAATTCAGACGAAGTAGAGATGCGATTTTTACTTTCTTTTATCCAAACGGGAGTATCTCGGAATCGCCACGACGGGTTTTTATAATCAGATCTTCTGTCGCTATCCTTCTCTTGAGCAAATGCTTCATCCATTGATGAAAACTCGTCGCTATCCCGTGAATTTGCGGGTATGTGTGAGGAGCCTGTTTTAAGTCGGCGTTGGGAAGTTTCTTCTTTACGATTAAAGTCCGATTTATATGCTGACGACTTTCTGAAAATAATAATTATTAAAATTTCGCAGAAAATATAAAAATAAAAAACTACTTACACACGATCCTCTGAACTCTCGAATTCTGAAGGAGCAGAGAAGTATACACTGGACTGCTGGTCTGATGACGGTCTTCTGGAGGACGCAGGTGTTCGTGAAAACGAGGATTCTTCCCGACTCTCTAAGCGCGAACGACCCGCCGATTCGCTGAAAATCGCAAATAGCTGATTGAATTCCTATTAAACGCGTCGCCCGTGTTTGAAGCCTATTTTCTTACCTCCACGACTCTCTTCTGTCCGTTTCTCTATATCTGTTATCCGAGGAAACCTGATGAGAAAAACGAAATTGTGCCTCTCGAGATGCATGCGGTTCATTGAAGCGATGGCGATGAATTGAAGTTGAGCTGAATTGTCAATTATGGTTTTGAAAACTCGATGTCCTTACTCACCGGTGTCGTCCGTACTCACTGCTTGATTCATGAGGTCGATGCTGACGACCTGGTTGAAACAAAGGACCAGAATCATCCTGTGGGTCAGATGAGGAATAGGATGTGCTGGGCTCATCGTAGCGAAAAGATGAAAACCTCGGAGCCGCTTCTCGTGGATGCATTCGTCCTGCATTTCCCATGCTACGTGGATCTTCCGAGTAACGCATATTCGAAAAGCCACCGGAATATCCTCCTCTTGATGAAACACTCGATGAAAATTGCGAAGAACCTTCTTGCTGCGAAGTTTGGTATCGCCGATTGGAAGTTGATGGACTGAAAAATGCGGATATGTGTTAGCCCAAAAAAGATCGAATGATAGCCTTACCTTCTTCCGGGAGATCGAGGGTAACTTGGTTGATTCTGATGGCGAGAAGGTCCGCCCGAATACGGCTCCCGGTATTGTCGGGGAGGTGACCTGAAAGATGGTTTATACTTTTGTGAAGACGAAATGGGTAGCCAGAGATGTTGACTGATTACAGAAGTGATCACAATGTTTTTGTAGTTAGTTTCATGTAGTTACCTTTTTACTCGACTCTTGGGCACTCCTCCCGTTCTTTTCTCCGGTCCAGTGTTCACTGCAGTCTGGTTTAACCTGAATTCACTTGCATAGTCGAGAAAATCGGGTTCCGGAGGCGGCGGCGATGGCAATACGTTTTTGTTGTGATAAATTTCTCTTAACTGTTGAAGTTGGTGATCGGCTAAAGCTTCCATGTTCCTAGCATCTACTTCTAAGTTTCTTCTTCCTAATTCCAATAAGTTAGGACTGATTTCCACAAAAATGGCTCTTCTGTTCCCCTGAGAATAAAAGCGAAAATAGTCTCCGAGCAATTCGTTCACTTCGTTGATCATTTGTCCTTCGGCGAGGAGATCAACCGTTTCAAAGACAGCAGGTGAAAAAACCCGAAATGACTCCATGAACTCGTCTTTAAATTCATTGATACGTATGTGCCTTCTTTCTGGGTTGAGGAAAAGCGATGTTACTGGTCTGCAATATAGCAAAATGTTGACTTTGATTTTAGACATCGAAACACCTAATATTTTTGAGAATAAACGCAGCGAGTGCGTATCCCCGCTCTTGTTCGTAGGGCATAAAGCGATTCATCCTGCCAACCACAAAACGACGCCGGTTCAACCCGATCTAAAGTAAAACTTGAATGAGCAAGAAGCAGAGGAATTGAAGAAACACAACGTTAGGACATTTTTTTTTCATGATGAATGTTGAAAAATCGCAATTAGAAAAATGAAGAATGCCAATTGAGCAGAACAAATTTTCTCAAATTGGAATTTTTAGCGCCGCTTTGGTGGAGCGCGAATTCTTCTGCGCGAGATTTTATAAAATTTTTAAAAGAATTACTGTAACATTAAAAAATTGATTTGAAAAAAAAAAAACAAAGAAAGCATACCATTAAAAGAGAAAATTCATTTAGAAATGAGAAAGCTGAAAAACACCGGCAACAAAATTAAATCCATATTTAGAGATGTGAAGTAGGAGAGGTTGAGAGCTTTAGGGTAAAAATACGACGGCATTTTTCCACCGTATTTAATAAGACGATTAAATTTAAAAGCACCTTCATCGAGAGTCGGAATTGGTTGATCCATATAGTGGGTTAAAAACTTGTTGGCATTGTTTTGGTAATCTGGATGAAGCAACACTTCATTCACGTGAGTTCCAAGTACATCTTCATCAATTTTGAACTTGTTCATTATTCTTCCAAAACCTTTTTCCTGAATCAGCCAGGCGTTTCGTGTTTGTTCCCCAAACATTGGCACGAATATTGTTGGTGTTGCGGAGCAGATAGCTTCTTTTGTACTACAATTCATCCGTATAAAATTAATACGAAATCTAATTTTTTTTTACCTTTTCAACCCTCCATGACTCAAAAATAATACAGTCTTATTATGATGCAAGATTTGATTCTGTGGAACCCATGCAGCAGTTTTAACGTGCTTCCCTAGTCCAGAAGGTCGGTCACCCTTCATACTCCAAATCACTCGGTACCCTGTCAGCTGATTGACTACTGTTGAGAATGCCTCATAATAATGATCTGGAGCTTTTCTCCAATCAACGAAAGTTCCAAAAGCGATCAAAATCGTTCCTTTTGATTTCGGATCTTCAATAAACGTTTTGAATTCTGCGTCGAGAGACTTATGACTAGATTTACAGTATGCACCGAAAGAGAAAAACTGAAAATTTAAATTCAAATGGAATATACTTTTAGAGACTCACGTCATTGGTTCTGGATGCGGGTGGAAATAGGGAATCTGGCATGTCAGTGAATGAAAACGAGCTTCTTCTATTGTATTCCGAAAAAGAGAAATATGGGAATGGAATAATACTTCGTAAGGCCTGGAACCTCAAACTTTATTCATTTCCATTTATGAAATTCATACCCATTTTTGAGCAAAATTTCCAACAAAAGCCGTGAAAATGAAACTGCCAAACCAATCATACGTAGCCCATACTCTATGTTGAAACTTTGAAACAGTGAAATCTAGCATTGTGAATGGTAGATTACTGGGAACAAATGTGGCATAATTTCTGAAGAAATTAGTTTGAAAATTAGCTTCCTGGAGATGAGAAAAACCTAGAAAATGCCTTGAGAGATCCTTGCGCTGCTTCCAGATCCGTTGAATGCATCATCACGTGAGGCTTTCCACTGATCTCTGCCATACCGTAACCACAGACAGCAAAAAGAGAATCTGACATGTACAAGTCCCAACCTTCATTCAGAATTTCGAAAAACCTGTCGCGTCTATGACTAAGAATGTTGTTGCAAGTTTCAGAACCAAATCCATATGCCACAGCCTTAATAATTCGTGAAAGTTGGGATGGAAATGTGCATAATTTCCCTTGTTCCTACCTGATGAATAAAACTATATTCCTCATCAAAAGCAATTTTATCAAAATCTGGAGAAGCGAATGGATTCTGAAATCCACCCATGTCAATAAATTGCTCCTCCATTCCAAAGTCAATATCCGGATGAAACATAGCAAACTCCAGTGCAGTGGTATGATTATCTTTTTGAAGACGGTGCATGAACGTGTTTATTGATGTAGCATGAGATCTTCCTTGATCCATAACTGTCAGTAAAACTCGAGCAGATTCGACATTTCGAATGAAAACTTGGAGAAACAAGACTATTAGTATGAATAACATGTGAAAATAGTGTGTATTCTGAGTGATTATATCTATCTAGAAGAAAGTTTCTACTTTTATACATTCTAGCAAGGATGAGAAGAACAACTACACTACAACATATAAATTATTGTAGTGATTGAACGACGACGGCGAAGACGGCTGCAGGGGTTTGGTCTTTATGATATTTTGATTTCGTATTTTGTAATAGGAGAGATAGAAATAGAAAAATGATGAGGCCATCGTCAAAAAGATTTATTGTTATAAAAAGTGAGATCGCGTTCTTTGGAAAGTTTTGATCCTTATGAAAAAAGATCATATAAATTTCTTACGCCTCTCTAGACAGCACAGGAATATCATCGAAAATTCTTGGATTCTTGCTAAACAAAACATTCAAAGCACCATTTCGATCGCAAACTTCTGGGAATTCATGCTCGTTGAAAAGGATATGTTGCTCATCTTCTCCAAGTAGTTTCACAACAAAATGATCATTCTCTTCAATTTTTGCCACCATTGATCCAGGTTTGACGAATTGAGTTTTCAAATGTTTTACAAAATCCCTTCCTTTTTCTATGAACCTTCCTATTCGGTATTCCTTTCCAGAGATATCGTAAAATGTTGCTTCTGGTAATTTGAAATAAGGAAGAAGTGAGCTTGCTGTGACAGTCAATTGATTTCTAGGTTGTTGTTGGTTGGAATGAACAAGTTGGTGATGTTGAAAGAGGAAACGTGGAGAATTGAACTTGATTTCTAAAAATTATCGTGAATTTTTTTGTTTGTTTCTGTTTGAACACTCACTACAAAACTCGCAATAATTAATGCCAGATCCCGTTTCTGCGATATATCCTGAGACCGTCATTGGAACTTCCAGCATCACATCATTTTCGATTTTTAGAATAGTTTGTGGGAACTGTCTATCAATATTGTCAAGAAATTCAGTGATAAAACGAATATTTTCCGTTCTTTTCTGCTCGAACAAAAGACGCCATCTTCCCTTTGCAACATCTACCACATCTTGTATTTCTCGTAACGATAATTTTTTACGTCTCATCTCGTCTGGCACTTCAACTTTCATTGCTCTACAAGCACCTCGAAGATGTGCAGTGAGAATCCGTTGTTGACTGAACGTCAACTGACAGAGTTCACACTGAGCTCGTTTTTTAGTTCCATGAAAAGCATCTTCGTGTCGTTTTAGTCTCGCAGAAGAATGGAAATTGCGACCACATTGCCCACATACTGCCAATTCAATTTTGGAGTTTTTGATGTTCCAAGTCTGTCGATCGCTTATGTTCACGGAAATGATTGGTGCAGTATACTGTGGTTTAGTCTAAATTTACGAGATTAATTTCAATATTGCTATATTTGAAACAATTTGTTTTTGGTATCAGAAAAAGTACTAGGGAGTTTGAATTCAAATTCACCTCTTCATCTTCGTCCTCTTCTTCTTCTTCCTCTTCTACTTTCCTCTCGTTTCTGAACCCTTTCACATCTTCTCGAGAGTTCGTTATTATCTCATAAGGTTTCACAACTTCACCTCGTTTGACCAAATCTTCTACAATCTTCTTCAATTGTCTATTATCAACAATCATCCCTTGTGAAGGACAGTTTGCCGATACTTCTGGACATCTCTGTCGCCAATGAACGAATAATGACTTTTTATATCGAAATCCATATCCACAAAGATCACAAACATAGCGGACCACCAAATCCGGACATCTTTCTCCGACTCCATGTCTTTTCGTGTGTACTCCAAGATGATGATTCAAAGTTCCGCCAGGGAGAAGCAAATTGCAGTATATACAAAGAGAGGCTTTTGATTTTTGATCTTGAGTAGGTATTGTGCTGGGCCCAGGCTCATCTATATCAATCTCCGAGGAGTAGTGATCAAGAGTCAAACGGAAAGCTGCTTCGCGGATATCGTCACATGTCATTTTCTGAAAAAAAAAACTGGGGATATCGTTTCAAAAAAGAAAATACTTTGATTTTATTTTCCCAGTAACAGAAAAATGACCTACTTTGATCTCATCTTCACAAAAAACCAATTTGAACTCCTGACAAGAGTTTTGCCAATGTTGATTCAACCCAGAGAGTCGACTACAAAGCATGTTACACAATCCACACATCCAATCGCCGGTTATCTGAAATTAGGTAAGCATTGGAAGTTGAATATGGTAGAGTTCATGACAAACCATGTGGGTTTCCTGATGGCGTTGAAGAGTGGATAGATTGGGGAATTTCTTCTGACATTGTGAACACCGATGTTCATTCGGCATGAACTCTGAAATGAATATGATAATATAAAATATTGATTCTGGCTCAACAAACTAAACTGAGCAAAATTTGAGAATGTTTTTAAATATTGGGACTTAATTGTAAATTTAGTTTTGCAAACTGTTATATTAGTTAATGAACGATGTTGGACTCGTAAATCGTTATGGCCGAAGAACAACCTCATAGGCCACGGCCACTCAATGATGGAGAAAGGCGCTCAGGGTGGCCCAGGCATGCACAAAACGGCCTCTGGAGGTCAGAAGACATACAGAGGGTGTTTACTACACGTTTTGATCAATGGTGGTTTTTTAAAACAAATCGATTGGATGTCTTTTGTTTGAGCATATGTGAGGCATTTACTAACTCTATAGATTTGAAATTCCAATATGACAACGTTTTGAAAACGAGAGAATAAGAAAAAAACAGAAATCCTTTTTTCCCCCGTAAGAATAATGTAATAGATAAGAATCAGGTCAATCTCCTATCCAGAACTCGACAATTTTGAATCGATTATGTATCTCATATTTGTCTCATATGCAATCGTCATTTCCGTTCTATGTTACCGATAATTCTTATCATGTTTACATTGATAATCAGTCGTTAAAAAAACTAAAAAATTATACATTTTCAGACTTCCAATGAAAGGCAGCGGCTTCATTTTGGGCTGCTTTCTGTTAGTTCTTCTTGGTAAACTGGGGTGAGCTTTTTAACACAGAACACAAAATCCAACAACACTTTCAAATTTCAGCCTCTCTGATAACATAACTGACAAGGAACCTTCTGAATTGGATTTAACAAAGAACAATGAAACTGGTCCTATCATCGTTCGGCAACTTCACTCAAAAACTAAAATGTTCAACGCTACTCTAAAACCTGGCAAAGTTCATGTCTACTATTTGAGTCTAGATGACAGTTACGTTCTGGATTTGATGAGAATCGCTGCAGAAGTAATTGATCCGGTTTTGTATAAAAACGAGAAGGATGCCATTCTTGAAGTTACTGTGTCCAACGGACGTGATAACTTCAACCTTAAACTACCAGTCATATATCCTAATTTGACACTTTATTCTTATGGAAAATTGCTGAATCCATTGATAAGTGATGACTTCGGACCAAAAATAAGCAAGAAGAGAAGTGAGAGGATCTCTCCAAACCTTCGAATCGTATTTTGAAAAATTCATTTTTCAGGAAACTCCACGGGAAATCAAACTCTTGTAATCTCTGTACAATCAAGATTGAAAGTTGACCTTGACTACAGACTTCACCTGACTCGACTAGACAGATCTCAATATAATTTGAAATTCAAACCCGGACAATCCACAAAAACATTATCAAATCAGAAGTTAACTTTTGTCAAACCAATCGGATTCTTTTTGGATGCCATCGAGCAGAATGTTAAATCATTTCATATCACATTGTTGAGCGATGATGATTTTTGTGCCAGCCTTATCACGGTTCCTGCTAATGTGAGTATCAATGGTAGTATAAGTACAAGTTTCATTTTCTTTTCAGGAATCCATCTATGATCGCCCAGTTGATGCCGACAAGGCTGATAACAATCGTGTCATCACATTCACAAAACGAGCTGACATCTTCTTTTCACAAACGGAAATTGAAATGTTCAAGTCCTTCCGAATTTTCGTATTCATATCTCCTGTAGACTCTCCATGTTCTACCAACTCATCCCGGAAAACATTTAATGAAAACAAGAAGGTCACATTTGAATTCGCAAAACTGGAACCATCTTCATATTTCTTCCCAACTGCTCTGATGATGGCGTTCTTAGCAACTCCCGTTTTACTTTTTGTACCTGCACTAATTTTGAACCGAATCAGGAACACTTCAACTTCCCAGTCAACATTAATTTCATTCGCACCGGACACTCCTGATCAATCTTATCAAGTTGAAGAAGGTCCAAGTACAGATAACGATATTGTCGTTCCAGAAGAAGAAAACTTGCAGAACCAAGAGGGGAACGTCATTTCGCTCCCGGAAGGTAGGTCTATGAAAATATCAACACAGTTTGATCAGTGCAAAATTAGTATTCATTTGAAATAAAACAACTCTCTTTCCTTTTTAGATTCCCTCTCTCTTCATGGCCAAATGCTGAAATACCCCTTGGCTATCATTCTTCCTGTTTTCATGCACACAGCCGTTGAATACCACGAATGGACGACTTCTACAATGGCAAATCGAGACGAGATGTGTTTCCACAACAACGCCTGTGCCAGACCATATGGAGAGCTTCGTGCTTGGAACAACATCATCAGTAATATCGGATATGCTATTTATGGATTGGTTTTTATCGCTATAACGATGTGTAGAAGATGGAGACACGGATCTCCAGTTGTTGGAATATACGAGTGCACGTTGTTGGATGTAACCATTGGGGTTTTCATGATTTTGCAAGCGATCGCCAGTGCAACGTACCACATTTGTCCGAGTGATGTCGCTTTTCAATTTGGTAAGATAGTAAGAATAAACGCTTCTTAGATCAACTTGCTCCAGAAGATATTCAACATTTATTCAAATTGAAACATTTCAGATACACCTTGCATTCAAGTCATCTGCGGTCTTCTGATCATCCGTCAATGGCGTGTCCGACAAGAATCTCCATCGGCATCTTACACAAACCTCCTACTGTTTGGTGTCGTGTCACTCAACTTTTTGATATCTGCATTCTCGAAAGCAAAATATGTTCGGTACCTGATTGCTATAATTCATATAAGTGTAATCGCTTCAATGTGTTTGGCCAAAAGAAGGACTCTGGAAACCAAGAAAACATTCCAAGTTTTCACTGCTTGTTTTGCTGCAATGAACTTCTTGATAATGCTATCGTATCTGGCGCCTTCAATTCTCCATCTCAATCAGATTGTCACCTATTGCTTCATCTCCAACTGTATCATGTACTTAGTATATTACGCCGTCATGAAATTAGTATCCCGAGAGAGGATCGGATTGAAAGGAAAAGTTTGTGGGGGACTCGCTGTCATCGGATGGATCGTCGCAGCAGTTTTCTTTTTCCAAGATGATACTGATTGGACGGTGAGGTTTTTTTCGGATTTTCTTTGTAACGAGAACTAATATTTTCAGAGAACGTCTGCAGCAAGCCGAGCCCTCAACAAACCGTGCCTACTTCTCAACTTCTTTGGCTCTCACGATCTCTGGCACATTTTTGGTGCCCTCGCCGGTCTCTTTACATTCCTTTTCGTCTCATTCGTCGATGATGATCTGGTGAACACTCCAAAATCCGCAATTAACGTGTATTAAAAACTGAAACTTTATTCTCATAATCTCTGTTATCATACGAGTTGGATCAAAACTTATTTTATGCTTTATACGGGACAATATTTTTGCAAAAAGAACAGTGTGTTGTACTCCGGACGTTCACAACAGCTTTTGAACTATTTTTTTTTGTATTCTAAACTCTCACTATTCAAAAAAAAACTGAACAGTCAAAAATACGCAACTCATAGAACTTTATCTCCTCTGTTAGATTTAAATTTAGCATTCTCCTAGGGTTCATGCCTGTGTTTCTCGAAGCGGCTACTTCTTTTTGTGATTTAATGTTTGCCTATCGTTATTTTTTCGAATGAAATTGTTGTTCTCACTTTCATTGTTTATTTTCCATTTCAACCTTTCTTCAAATCCAATTTTCAGATATCAAATCAAACAAATACAATAAATTTGTCTGGAATTCTAGCAGCTTAACCGACCATGACACCGATTCTTTTGACCTGCAAACATTTGCTTCGATCAAATAACCCTCGAGGGACAAAGAGGAAACAATTGGCAGAACAAAAAATTGCGATGGGGGAGGAATTGATGAAACTTGCTATCTTTTTCCCTTCACTTTTCATCACTCATTGCTCTTCATGGCGTTCTTCTTCCTCCTCCAACAGAAACATGTGGTTGATTTGAAGACTAGGACCATTTCCATCCATTCACCTTTTGTTCAGAAGAGTCCTCAACTTGCCACTAAACGTGAACAAGGTCCACTC
>GL380856.1:0-19148 GCA_000143925.2 Caenorhabditis brenneri | reverse complement strand
AATGGAAATAGTTTGATAACTGATGTTGGTCATTGATGAGAAGAGTAAGAAGATAATGAAAACAATTCCAAAAACACGGAAGTCTGGGTTTGGAAACAAACACAGCTCCCAAAAATATGATACCCATTCTAAATAATTTTGTAGGTTTTGAATGAGTTCACACATTTCTTTCATACTAGAACACAGCCTAATACAGTTAGAAACATTTAATTCATTTTCCCTCATACTTTCAATTATCTTTCAATCCGGATGAAAACGAAATACAATATACATCAACTGGATGCAATGATAAAAGAACAGTTACAACAAAATAGTGGGTGCAGTTGTTACCAAAATAACCGCACCTTCGATCGTATTACTTGTTCGGATTTTTCATCCAATTTAATTGTTTCTTGTCCTTTTCTAATGAAACAATTGTTTGTTACATTTCACAAACATGTTGTTTCCCATTATTTTTCTTTTTTGCAGTTCAGTCAATTGTACTGAACAATAGGGAAAATTGATTACTTGTATCGAAAAACTGGATTGATGATATTGAAGATAATTGAAAAAGATCAGCAGTTCATCGGTGTTTCTTTGCTTCTTTTGTTTTATGTTTTCATTCCGAAGCAAGGCTAGAATATAGTGTTCTCCACAAAATGGTACCTTTGGTGTTGATATGTAAACTTTTGATTGACCATTTCATCTGTTGACATCGCATTAAAAACGTGATAAAAGTTCAAGGATGTTCATATTTCCCATAAAAGTTTTAGGTGTCAACAAAAGAATTCCGGAAGAACTTATGACATGAAAATGGAATAGTTTCGGACACTGAAAACGCTACGCGATGCATTACTGAAACTTTCAGTTTTGTGATGTGAGAAATTCATGGGTTGGGAGAGGAAAATTCTGGAATTCTGAATTCGAGCCAATTTATGGGTTATCATACTCAATACATCATGCCTCAAACTCCGGGTTGAAAAACCAATTGAAATGACTAGTTCAAAAAATTTTGTTTCATGTCGTACAAAAGGGAAACAGTATAGGCGGAAGTTAAGAAGAAATAATATTTCAGTTCCGAACATAAAACTACTTTACATTCAAAACTTTGATTACTATCACTTCTTTATTGTGAAAAGTTTTTACAATAAGGCGTTCTTCATGAATTCCTGTGATCAATGTTTTGTTTCATAGATACCTTCTTTGGCGGAGATTAGAAATATAATTAACTGAAACTTCAAGAAAAATACTTTTTCTTTACTTCTCCAACATTTTTTTTTGATTTTGGAGAAAACAACATCCTCCATCCTTTTTGACTGTTCACTCACAGACACACGCTTCCATACATCCAACATGTTCCCCTTCAAGCACATTCCACTTTCTTTTTTCTACTCTTTTTGCAGGAAAAACAGTGTCTTGAGCAAACGGGCAACTCCCCGCTGACGTCCGAAAAGTGTCAAGTGTTCTTTGTGCTTTCTAATGTTCCCTCATTCAAAAAGAGATTTTTAAAAAGGAGAGAAAAGAAGAATGGGTTTCCGATCTATCGATCAACATCATCGTTCGAAACCAACTGAAACCAGTTATGCGTTTCGTTGAAACCATCCCTTTTTCCCTTCCGTGCAAATATTTCTTCGAAGGGAAATAGAGATATAAATATAGTGTCCTTTAAACATGTTTTTGAGAGTTTTCGTCCCTTATCAAAAAGAGCAAAGGTTGATGTAATTGTTGTTGATCTGAAAAAGAGATTGAAGAAGACATTTTGAAATGAAGAACAGTCTAGAATACAATCCATCATTATTCCCTTCAGTTTGCACGCCCCCTTTGTACCGGTTGGTATCTTTTTCTCTTTCTTCAAAAAACAAAAACGTCGTCAGTGACATCAATCAACCGACAGATGATATAATCAAAGTTTTTGTGGAAAGTCACGTAACTGGGAAACCCCTTTTCCCTCTTCTTCCCTATACTTTACTCTCGATTAAATTTCGCAGAATCTTCCTTTTCGTTATCAATGATTTCTTATCAAATTGAGGCTCGAGGAAACCCCCTTACAATCTGAGACTGCAGCGTTTTTCAACGAAATTTCTCATCGAGATCAAATGAACAGTGAACTTTCGAAAACTTTTAGGAAGAAACGAAGATCAGAGTTCTCGATTAGAGAGAAAAAGAGAGGGGGTGGATGATGTAACTGAATGTATTGATGGAGAAATACTGATGAAAAGGATTGTGACTTGGAGAATTGAACTGAATGGGAAGAATTTGAGAAGAATACCATTTGAGCAAACTAGAAGATGATGAGGGTTGATGAAAGAAGAACCTTGGCTATTTTTGACCAAGGATATTTCAGATAATACACTTCACTTACACTATAGACGTGACTATTGAGAAATAGGTTTTCCACTGTCTTCTATTAAAAATAGTCGGTCTTTTTCGAACTTTGATCGACTTCAGTTCAGTTCAATCTTGCGAGGCAACCGATCAAGCTTTCTGCGAATTCTGTCGCAATCTGACAGATAGACACTAGTGAAAAAGTATGTCAGAAATCAACCATACTACTTCAGTGACAAGATCAACGGGGTACGGCAATACTGTTTTGATAGTCAATACAAGGATGGAATAACGTCTTTTTGATTATTTAGTTTTGATTAGTTTACTCGGTTTTCATTACAGTATGATTTTCGTCCGCTTTGTTTGTTCCAGTTTTTTTCCGAATAATTAATACAAAAGATCTCAAGACATCACAAATTTCTCCAGATTATGATATCAGTGATTAACTTTCTTCATCAACTTTGAATGTTCGAAAATCATCTGGTCGATGAAATGGAAACCAGTCTATGAACCAAACACCTGTATTCAAGAATTTCAGAAAAGACTATTTTGAAGTCGTTTTTGGAAGTGAAACAACTAAAGATTGCATCTTCAAATTAAATTCAGTACGTCCTCATTAAGTTCGCTCCTGCAATTTTCCCTTCCAGTCATTTTGTTTGCAAAAATGAAATGATCAGAAATTGCGTTTGTTCTCGTTTAGACCGATTATCAGTGATACTAAAAAGTAAGTATCTCTCTTTCCCCCATTCATAATGTCCTCAGAACACAAATGCGAGTAAACGACCTCAATCTTTGTCAGTCTCTGAAGTCACCATTTCCTTCTCTCGATTGTCATTCATTTAGAACACACACACTCACACTCTCATACTCTGAAACCACGCCATAAACTGTCAGACTTCAAAGAAAAAGCGTCTCATTTCGATTCCATCACTTTTCATGTAGACTGGCGTCACGTGGTACTGCAGAACTGGGGGTCGCCGTGTGCCCGGTGCACACAAAGTGTTTATAAAACGGGAAGCTTCTATCTCTTTTTCTCTCAAATCAAGACAGGGACGAGTTGCAAACAAATGATCAAAAGAACGATTGTAATTATCATCAAACAACAACAACAGAAAGAGGTTTTCGATTCCAGTATTAAGAATCGGTCAACGATCAATCCATATCCTTTTCTTCTTCTTTTTCTTATCACGCCATGTCTGTTCGTCCATCATAGACCTATCGAGGACGGAAACCCCCTTTTCTCTCTCTCCTTCGACGACGAAACCATTCAGACATCTTCCCCCACGTGGGCTGATATCACGTGGTCACACAGGAAATGGTATTCTGTTGAATAGACGATCCGACTGAATGGGTACGTGCAAACTCTACAAGGCTACGAAATATAAAAATACGGCCTTGTGACATCAGGACAAGAGTTTTATGGCTTTGTCTTCATTTCGATTTTCCGATCTTCTTTAAAAGAAAACACCAGATTTGTCAACAGGAAGGGAAGAAATAAAGAAGTTTTCACAAATAAACTGATGCAACATGATTCGAAAAGAACATCAGAGAACAGTCGGACGATCAGCCGATTAGACGAGATGGGCTGGGAAAGGCCGGCCTGAAATGAGAAAGGTCGAACGAATGAATAGATATCGGAGATAAGAATAGGCCAAAGTACATAGTCTTCATAATAGACTGTCTCATCAGAATTATAATGTTCCCAATTTTAAAGATCACGAAGGGAATGTGTAACTGACTCGCCAATATGATCAGAGAGACCTTCCTTTCTTTGACTAACCATTTCTTTGTTTCCGGTCATATGACTCTTTGCGTTCTGTCTGTTCCAGTCATTTCTGCGTCACACAAAATCTGCTCGTCAAACTTTGGACCGGCCTATTGAAAGCAAAATAACAAAGCACACAAGCGATGGCTTTCAACCGAAAATTTCATTTGTGTATTTTTTTTTCAATTTGTGGGAAGATGTTCTTACAGTAACCTGAGTTTTGATTGGCTCAGCTTTCCCAACCTTTCAACTTTGGATTTCGTATCTGAATCAGCGTGTGTCTTACATTTAACACTGGGTTAAAACTGAATTTTTTTGGGTTTTTCAAACTAACTAAAACTCCTGAATATTACAGTTCGTTGGCCCATTGGTTTGAAGTCGAATATTTGCTATTAGTTGTCAAATGAATCATAGCTTTTTTGCAAGAAAGAATCGATGACAGTCTAAATTAATTCAGAAAAAAATAAATAGTTCTTTGCTCAACTTGTTGTTGTTGCTCAGATGTTTTGAAACATTAGGAGATTATGAAATCAGAAATTTTGAAACAGCCATGATTCAAAAACTGTGATGGTAGTTTTCATTGGGTTTCCATCTTTTTTGCAGGCGTATCAAATTTTATTTCGATGAAATCTCTATTCGTGGAGCCAGCTTGTCTGTTTGAATGTTTGTTCTTTTCTAATTTCCAATCCATTTGTGAAATGAAAAGCTTAACCATGTTTGTTTTTCCAGTCTATTTCGAACTACAAACTCTTCCATCATTTTCCATCATTAGAGCATCAGTAATCCCCAGTAAGAACATCTTTTCCCTCCCTCTAAACCTCCGAAAAATACGCCAATGGGACCTATTGCGTCAAAAACTTTGCTCTGCGCTTCAGTGGTGCGCCGTGGCGCGCGAGCTCTCGTGACTACATGAACCCTTCTTTACATTTCCTTCTTCTCTTTTCCTTTAGTATACATATTCAAACATGCAACATAAATTGATTAGTTCTCGTAATGCCCTTCCTACACGCGTTCGCAGTTGTAAACCTAAAACAAGTCTTGTTTTATTCCCTCTTATTGTCTTCATCGATTCTTTTTTCTCATAGAATTGGCGGGAAAAAAAGACTAACCGTTCGAAACTGCTCTGGTTGTTCTTTGTAGTCACGTGGCCAATTTTTATAGTTTGTATGTATTTTTTATTCTCTTCTAGAATGATAAGACTGAGGCGCAGCATCCTCGCGACTCTCCTCCCTCGCGCCTCCTACGAAACAGATGGGCGTTACCAGAAAGAACAAAAAATGACTCCCACTTTCGTTCACCTATATAAGACGCCCCAACCGTCACTTTATCTTCACAGACTTTTTATTTAATAAAGGGTTTTTTGGAAGATGCTCCGCCCTGACGGGATGTCCCATGTAAAACCAACCCATCATCTTCCCGTTTGTCTCTTTCTATCTTTCTCACAGGGGCGCCTCCCTCCCAACCAACTAGACATCACTCCTCTCCTCGCTCTGTCTCTTCAATATATATTCATGCAATGAGAAGGTCGGGGAAAATCAATCGATAAGCTTGATTCTTTATGCTTCATTGTCTGCTACATTTACCTCATTCTCTTTCTTTTATTTCTTTTCAACTCTTTTTCTTCTTTCTTTTTTTCCAATTCGTTTCCGAACTACTCCATTGTTAAGAAGATTAAAGTGAGTCAATGTGAACGGAGCAATAGCAGGTACTAGAAGTACTCCTCTTCTTCTTTTTTGTCAACAAGCTCTTCTTCTTCTTTCCTCCCAATTTCTTCGTTTCGGTTTCGATTCGTTTACCTTTTTTTTAAGTAAACATATCAATTACTCTTGACCTATACCCTTTTGATTTTCAGGCTCTCGCCAACTTTTCCACCCTCAGCGTTACGCTGTACCTAAACGAGAAGGATGATGTTCGAATATGAGGAAGACGAAGATCCTATGGAACAACAAAAAGAAGAACTAACACATCATTCAACGGATCACTCCGGTGAGTCAACAAAACAAAACATCTCCCCCTTTTCTTCCTTATCTTTTCATATGGAAAGTGTCTGTTTCATATCGAAGCATTGTCTAGAAAAGGCCAAAGTACAATGTAGAAACAGGCTACAAACTGGGGCAACTAAATGCCATATTACATTATAGCATCCAGTTTTTCCCACACTGATCTTTGTTGAAAAATTGGGAACGAAAGATAGGGGTAGCTAAAAACCAGTCTCTGCCAGCTGATCACACAACAAATATATTGTTTTCAGGAAGTCCTCAGGAGAATCCGTTCCGTTTCTCGTATGATACTGGGAAACGAGCGGCATCGATGTTCGTGACGACGTCGTCGGAAGATCTCATCGCGTACGGAACCAAACATCTGCTCGACTCGCCAACCGCTGTACAGGTATCCTTTTCATTCATGTACTTTGCACTGCTTTCGACCTAGAGAGGGGTAGTGATGGAAGGTACCAATTGTTATTACGTCGCTTCAAAATGTACTTTGACTGACATTGGAGAGCAGCACGTGGGAGTGTATATAGAAGATAATAAAGACAACAACTACTATTCGAAGGGAACAAAGAATAAAGAGTGACTGTCTGATGCTTCCTTGTTTTAACAATGATAGATCAGAATGTTCGTCGAAGAATCAAAAAGTGACGTCTTCGAACTTAGGGTTCAGCATACATCTGCATCAGTCTTCAGAATAATTGTGTGATCAGACCTGAATTTCTAGAATTGTGTGATTCTTGATTTCTAAGAGGAAGCACTATAGAAATTGATGTTTTAGACCAAGCGTCGTCATTTCTTGTGAATGAACACAAGATAATACTTTAGTAGTTTGCTAGTTGATGAAGAAAGTTCCTCTAGTTTGTAGCCACGTGGGGAGATCTCTGACATGACAACAACTGCTCTTATCCTTTCATCATATCACTGCAAGTATCCTTTCGGCGGTGCCGGTTTAACAGAGAGTCACGCCATGAGCTATCTTTGATTTTGGGAACCGAGCAGAGTGACCTCCTTTTTCTAGTTGATCCCAGCTTTCGATAAAAATAAGAACAGGTGTTGAATGGAGATAAGAAAAAGCAATTTCTTGTGATTCAGAATGCAAAGAACAATAACATTGATCAGACATCTGAAGAACACTCAGATTTGAACCTTATGACCTAAAACCAATCAACAACAAAAGCTTCAATTTGCTCTTTCAGCGTTCACTGGTCTTGAATGCAACAACTTCATTGAATATTGACTGTGATTTGTCATCTGATGAGGATCTCAGTCCAACAACTCAACGAAAGATTTGCTTCTGTGCCAGCCAGAACCCAGTGGAAACTCAAGAACAAGGACTTCGTCAAGCAAAGTCGACGCTGACCGTCTCTTTCCCATATCACCAGCATCAAATCACCGAGGACTATACCATTTCTGCTGAGATTATTGGAATCGGCGAATCGGGAAAGGTGATGGCGTGCTACAAAAAGAATACCGGTGAAAAGTTTGCGCTGAAAGTGTTGAGAGACAGTCAGAAGGCTCGACGTGAAGTGGAGTTGCACTGGCTGACTAATGCACATGAGAATGTCGTTTCGATTCTTGACATTTATGAAAATACATTTGACAATGTCAAGTGTCTTCTGATGGTTGTCGAGTTTCTAGAAGGAGGAGATTTGCTCAGTCAATTTGAAAGTCAAGGAAGTATTCCATATACAGAGAAGAGTTAGTTTCATGTCATGAAAGTATCTTAGAAAAAATCAATGAATGGTTTCAGAAGTCGGTGAAATAATCCGTCAAATCGGGAATGCTGTTATGTACCTCCACGACATGAACATTGCGCATCGAGACATCAAACTTGAAAACATATTGTGCAGTGGTACGGGTGACAACTGTGTCTATAAATTGGGTGACTACGGGTTTGCCAAGAGACCAGAAAGAAATGTTCTGATGGAGTCACCATGTTGTACTCCGTTCTATGCGTAAGTGAACAAATTATTTCGTACTTTATTCTATGATGTGTTCTTTCAGCCCTCCAGAAGTATTGGGACGTGAACGATACGACAAATCGTGTGACATGTGGTCTCTTGGAGTCGCTATGTATATATTGTAAGTTATCATTTCTTTGTTTAAAATTTAATATCAAACTGGTGACTTGAAGATTCTTATCGTTTCTTTTTGATATCACTTCAAATTTGTGTTTGCTCAAACTATTAGCTCTTCTTCTCAAAAATAATTGTAGGACAACAAAAATCTAGTGAAGAAAAAACTGAAAAATAGGGAGAAAAGGGTATTTTGAAGCATTTTGAACCCTATTACAGATTATGTGGATATCCACCCTTCTACTCGATGAAAGGTGTCGCTCTGTCTCCGGGCATGCGATCACGCATTGCCAATGGATACTATGCGTTCCCACACGAGGAATGGGACTGTGTTTCAAAAGATAGTAAGCGCCTAGAAGAATCAAATCTCACGATTTCAGCAGTGAAAAAGAATACGTTTCTGCTGACTAATCAACTCATCATAACGCTCCGTCCACTAATATTCTATTCGTTTCCAGCGAAAGATGATATTCGTTGCTTGTTGCGTACCAATCCGAGTGACCGTCTAACCATTCATGAATTGATGGCAACTCCATTGGTGACTGGGGAACCAATTGTTCCTGGAAGACTTGTCACAACAGCAATTGCCATTCCTGGAGCTGAAGAACCAGAATGTGAAGGAGGAATTTTCGAAGGATTCATTCCAGAAGAAGAAGAAGAAATTCCAGAGATTACTGATACGGTAGGTCAAACCTTTTTTAACGGGAAATGATTTACAGAAAACGACGATAAACAAAACTTTGAGTACAAAAAAAAACAATTAAATTGAGAAAGTTCGTTCTCTCAAACTGAAAATCGAAAAGAAAAAAAATAATTCAATTCAATAAGATTTGAAATAATAAAATTTTGATTTTTTCAGGTTGGAGAGATCCTTCCAGTTCCAAAAAGTGTCCGATTCCTTCGTGATGGAGTCAAAGCTCCACGTCTTCACAGTATCCAAGAAGAAGTTGGTCGTGCCATGGAAATTATGCGTATGGGTCATGATCAAGTATACGTCAAGAATCCAACGTCATCATGCAATAATCTTTTCGCCCGACGCCGTGCTATTCATTTGAGCATTCCACGTGTTCACTGCTAATCTGTGACCTACCTCTCAATTATATCGAATCCTGCCAAATTATCTGTTTTCTCGGTTATTTTTTCATTCAATTGACCATATTTTCCTTCGTGTGAATAATACATATATAGTCTATGAATTAAGTATGTATATACTTATGTTCTAAATAAATTGATATAATTTTATTATGATTATTATTACTCCATCGAACTCCCCCTTCCTCTCTATTACACCATTCGCGCACCTGCCAGTACCAGCCACCCGACTCTCTCCCTCGGAGCATCGAGATGCCGTTCTCGCAGGTGTTTGTTCGTCAGTCTGCTGTCACCAAATGACCCGACGGGAAGTCTCCTGCAAATATTATGGACCTGTTGAGTTGAATGCATGCACATCAATTAAGTGGCAGATGTGAGTGTGCAAACCAGATTATGACAGTTCTATGACGAGACTATGAAAGGAAATAATTTAGAATTCACTTTTTATTGAATCGGTGTTGATGGAAATTGGAAGCACACCTGTCTTCGGAGGTCATACAAGCGTTAATTCAGTTTCTACTGGTTATTGTTAATATTCAACTTGTTTTGAGTTTGCAGCAGCAGCTAACATTTTTCAATTCGAGCACAAAATGATGGAGGGCCGACAGTTCTGTATTTTTTATTCAGTTTAGGTTGAAGTCGAATCAGAAAGTAGTTCCAAACTTCTGGCCAATTTTATTCCGACTGAAGTCAGCAGAGAAGAAGACGTCAGACATCTTCATTTATCCTGATTATTGGTAGAAACTTATTACTTCTAGTTCGAAGATGCGCAAAACCGTATGGCTGAAAAAAATCGTATTGACATGTGACAGAATTTTCATTAGGATATGATACTATTGAATTAAAAGTTATATTGCAGATTTATATACATCCCAGTTATAGTGGTTTTCGAGAAGTGTGGGATTTAGGATACTGTACCAATAGATCCCAGTTTTCCCCTTTTCTAGTGTTCAAAACTGGAGAATCAAGCATTTTTTTCTCGGGAAGAATAATATTGATGCTCTCCATTTGAAAACATCGAATCAGTTGAGAACCAATTGAGCTACGGTAGCTTTTGAGAATTGTAACACTTCTTTACATTTCTCTAGAAAGTTCTTTTATGTTTAATGCAACAATTGGGTTCTAAATTGTTTAATTCTCCAGATGAATAGTTGCGAATTCAATAATAAACAAGTTGTTTTGCACTTTCGCCACTTCTCCTTCTCTTATCTCATCGCAGCTGCATGACGACGATGATTTGTTGCGTTGACGTGCTCCGTGCCCGACGATTCACTCCGTTCATTCTTCATTCAACTAATCAGTGAAACATGAAAATAGTGTATACAATATGAGACACAGATGTCCTCTTGAAAGAGTGCTCTTACCCGCGCGGTTGTTGTTTACTGGGTTGACCAGCTCCCTCCCCTCTTACCATCAACTGCCTTGTTGCCAGCCAGCTCTCGTCTTTCGGTCACTCGGGGTCACTGATGTTTACGTGCCGTGCCAGTGTCCCAATAGACACGCCAGGCGGGCGTCCGCGCGGACATCTAACCACTCCGTTCCGCCCCATATTTTGTGTTTCTGTGCCCAGAGTCACTCAGCTTCATTTCACTGACAAGGCGGTCTCTTTTTTATGTTCCCAGCTGAATTCCCAAGAAAGACTCTTTTTAGGATGTAGCTTCTAAGGAGTACTTCTTTTGTATTCAAATGTTGTAAAGTCGATGATATCTTCCTGATTGTTATTCGAAGATCAAGTTTCTCAATCTGGATTGAGGAGGAGTAATGAGATCTTCTTTAGACCTGAGAAAAATAATCTAGAAAAACTTTTAAAAATTGTGATAACAGCTATGAGGAACCTTTAAAATCATTTACTGTTAGTTTCGGACTAAAGCGATATTTTGAAAGTTTGAAATGTAAAATACCGTAATCCCTGAATAGCATGCTAGCACACACCCGAATAGGGTTATTGTAGGCTAACATAACTTTTATGATCACACTAGATTTTCAGATTTTGAACTTTGTACTGTACCATAATTGACTGCTTTTTTTCTGTGAAGATCAATTTGACTTCTGAATTATGCTATAACCTTCAATCTCACTTCAGGAACCAATTGGATTCAGCTGTACCTGATGCCGCTCTATTAGAGTTTTTCGAGACAATCAAAGTCAATAATTCTCTAACCAACTGTTTTCCTATAATCGCCTTTTCTTTTTATCAATTGAGATGAATAGAATACATCATCTCTTTATTCTTTTCTTTGATGAGCATAAGCATCACTTGTGGATGCACACCATCTGCTCTCCGAATGTTTATCCCAAAGTGACTCATCTCTGTTCGTCATCATCAAAACAATCTTTTCATTTGCTCTTTACGGAAATATCTCCTCCATTCATGTTCACTTCGTCACTTTCCTGTTCTTCTGGATATCATCGTCTCACCTACTTTTTCTCGGGTATAACAATTCAAAGCGCTTTCGCTTTCCTGCTAAAGCATATTATCTCGTGCCAAACTTTTGATCGGCCATTGATTGGATCATCACAGCCGGATCTTGAAGCACACCCAAACATATCTCGATGAAGACGAAAAGGAAAGCGGCATCGCCAAATTACGCATGAACTAAGGGTATTCCCGTTCTGACGACGTCAAAGACGATGTTGAATCTCGAACCTGCATCATAGTCGTCGTCAGTTTCAAGCCTATTGTCCAACTCGACTTTCACTCTTGCGGTGGTCACCACACTGTCCGAAACTCTCGTTTTCCATTTTGCCTCCTCCTCCTCCAGCAACTTCTTCTTCTTCTCGCCAATCCGATCGTCTTCATAGCTTTCGCTCGTTTCGCCTTTTGTCCGTCCTCGTTTCGCTTTCTTTCTCCTCCTATCGAGATCCGCTTCATCATCTTCACTTTTCACCTGGCTTCATCTTCAGCTTCTGCCTCCTCTTCATCAACTATTGCACAGTTCGATGGAGTATCGGGAAAGTGTTTTCTGATAAAGACATTTTCACAAATATTCGGATGATGGGATAGATGAAAAACCGTTTATCCTTTACTGTCCGCGCTCCAAATGACCAACTATCGTGTCCTCTTTTCTTTTTCTTTTTCCATATCCGTTCACAAAACACATCAGTTTTTCCATCTAATATCTAATTTCTTATTTGCAACAGTTTCAATTTCAAATCTGGAGACTCTATATTCTGTTTGTAACAAATAATAGGTACTGTGAATCTCGGAATTTGTATTTTTCAGACTAGAATACGAGTTTGGGATTCTTAAATTCAACTATCTATTTTACAGGTTTACTGTGGAAATCGCATCTTTAAAAGTCCGAATAATGTAATAGGAATTCCCATTCACCTTACGGTTTCTCGATAGAACATTCTATTTTTAAAAAGATACCCATCTCGAACTTTCAATTCAATTCCCTTTCAATTCACTCCGTACTTTCGCTGACTCGTTCCCGAAACGATACGATCGTGCTAGCCACTCTCTCCCAGCCTCTCCCTTTCATTTTTCCCGTATCGAACTGCAATCTCTTCTGTTTCTTCCCAAAAGAATACCATTTCGACACCCCATTTCGCAATCATTTCCCTCATTTTTCCAAACTCTCCCCCTTATTGTTCTCCCAACTTTCCACTCGAAATGCACTTTCCTCTTCTCTTTCTCTCTATTTCATCCCATTTATTTTTCCGTCCTAACCATATTATCCCTTCAAAATACTGTTCGTTTTGAGTAGGTTCTGACACTGGTCAAAATCATCATTATTGATGCAAAGAGTGTTAGGTATCTCCTCCCCAACTAGTCTGGTTTGTTGTCAAAACTTTTGGAAGCAGTGGACAGTGCTTACCTCTTCTCTTCTATTTTTCGGACTATTTGTGATTCACTCGTCGAGTCGCCTTACAAACAAACAAAAATAGCTCATTCTCTCTCTCTCTCTTCTTTCGATTCGTGGACAATTGTCCCCAGGCGGCTCTCTCCTACCTATGGTTTATTTTCGCTCTCCACGAAAACAGTCTCTTTTTCTCTCTCTAAATATTCTCTTCTTTCTTTTTTTCGGTGCACAATCAAAAACAAACAAATCCACCGAATTCGCAAATTTGTCCATCTTGTCCAACGCCTTTTTTTCGGAAAACCTTTTTTGGAACCTTGTATCGTCTCGTTTTTTTTTTTGGAAAGTTTCTGTGAGAACAGTTAGTTTTGAAGTTTCTGGGCATAGACACTTCCGACCTTTGAAAAAATTGGATTTTATATTGATCTGAATTCATTGACACTCAAAAAAGTTACGTACTAAAGCTTCTTATTGCAAACTCTGAGTTCCTTTTTTTGATTCATAAGATTTATCTGGTTTCAATTTTGAGAATAGATTTTGTGAATGAGTTTTTCTCTTGCTACTCTTCCATTCAGAAAGATCTTCCTCTTTTCTGAATTCAGGATTTTTGAATATTCTTCCGTTTGGCCCAAACTGCTGGTTTCTTTGTTCAATCTCGTTATGATCCTATTGCATTTCTATTGTTCTATTTTTGTGAGAAGATTATTCAAAAACTTTTTGAAGAAAAAGTCAAATTATGGAAAAAGTTTTTCAAGTTTGAAATATTAAGCATTTTCAATAATGAATTTCCATGAGAATCATCATACATTTTATATGCAAGCACTCTCAATTTCTTTTTTAGAGCCTCCATGATTTTCTGTTTTTTCAATAGTTCGATTGGTTTTCTCTGTCCTACAGTATCCCTCATTATGCGCTAGACAGTTTTTCGTTTATTCTGGGTCAGTATGTTGACAAGCCGCTTACATAACTAAACCAGTTTTGTTTTATGAAGTCAATTGAACCTCGAACTCCTTATTCAGAATGACCGTAATCTTCCGTTCATCTTCTCACTTACTTTCTCTTATCATTCATCTTTTTTTCATTTTCTTATCCGTTGTCATTATTTCACTTTCACTTTCTCAAAATCAACTAGCTTTCTTCTTTTCAATTTCGCAAAGTTCACCTACCCTTTTGTACTAGTGACCTGATGTATTCATCCCATCCCAGACACTTACACATAGACATATACATCCGTGACCCGAAAGAAAGCAGGGAAAGCTAAGCATTGAAAGGGAAAGGAAAGTGAAAACGATTAGAAAAGTCGGCATCATCATCGCCGGTGAGAATGGACGTCGTTGCGAGCGCCGGCGAACGATGAAAAATGATTAGGAGAGTGGGAGAAAAGAAAGGGAACGGGGGGCGAAAGTCGTCGATCCCCTCCTGGATGGGATATCCTGTTCTTCGACTGGTTCGTTTTGTAGAGAGTGAATTGAAGAGAGGGATACCAGCAGCATTGTCCGAAAGTGACCGCCGTGCGGAATGGCTATGGCTAACTGGTTTGTTAGAGAGAGGACCCGCAAATAGGTCAACTGAGGAGGGCGCCCGGGGGGCAGAACCGCTTAATTGTTGCTAACTGCACTCTTCTACACCTCCCACCATCCGAAATGAACACACCTGCAAACATACTTTGTTCTCACTTTTTTACACTTTCTCCTTTCTTTTTTTGACCTCATTCCTTAGGTCATTACCCAACATGAACATGTTACTTTCAGATGGACGTCGACACAGAATCGTTGTCACCGTCCTCCAGACTTTCGGTGGTTTGTTCGGCTTCTGCCGAGTTCTCTTCGAGCTCGTCAGAATCGTCGAACTTTTCAGAAGGATCTCCTCCCGAATCTAGAAGGTAAGAAAATGAATGAGTCAATTAGAATGAGACATAAAACAAAAAGTTTTCAACTTGTCTTATTGTATCATACAAGTCAACTTATATTCCGATTGTGTTTGATCCCAGCAGTATTTGTTATCCTACATATTCATGTCTTTTTTGGTTAATACTGCTTCGAAATAACCACTTCTAAAAGTTAGAACTTTTAATCTTAACTGTCTAGAATTCGTTTTGAAAATCATTTTTTTATAAGTAGATTTTTGGAATTGTTACTCGAGCGCTCAATTTATCTGCTATGTCAACTTTTATTTCCAGAAATTCCGTAAATGAAAGTGTAATAAAAGATGAACATTATTGGGAAAGACGGCGAAGAAATAATGATGCATCGCGGCGGAGTCGAGAAAAACGACGGCTCAACGATCAGGCAATGGAAGAAAAAATAATGCAATTATCAGCAGAAAATGAAAGATTAAAATCACAACTTGAAAATAGATCAACACCTGCTGCACCTCCTCCTCCTCCACCACCAGCACCAGTTATAGAACCTCCAACTGCATTGGTTATTCCGAATGTCTCCAAGAATTTATTCCCAACTGGGCCAGTTGCAACACTGCAAGCAAGTTCAATGCTTTCAGTTCCTCTTCTTCAAACAGCTCCCCATTTTGGGTCAATGCTCCAGTTGTGCCAACTGCAACCACCAACCATTCAATCACCAGTAAGTGAATTTTAATGGATTCATTGACAGATGAATCCGTGACCTAGAAAGACAGATGTTCGAATCGTTTCTTTTTAGGTCTATCCGAGCAGTACTCAACCCGCCTCTACCTCAACTGCATCTCTATTTTCATCATCTTCCTCATCTGCATTTCATCCATTTCGACCATCCGATACGACGACTCAACAAACATTTCAACAACAGAGCAGTGTTATCATGAAGGTTGAGAGAAGAAGTCCAGATTCCTCGACTGATTTACAACCACATTTGCAACCAGGAACTAATGTTATTCAACAAAGTGAGTTTTTATATTTGGAACTATCTTCTTTAAGTAGACTATTCTCTTATTCTAATTCTAGTTCTTTCTATGAAAATGTTGTTTTCAGTTGGTCATCCAGCTCCTCCGGCTACGGTGAATCAAGGAGTAATTCAACCAGTTGGTCAACAAGGTCCATCATTACTATCTGCTCTTCTCTCACAAAGAAGAGTCTCGCCTACAGTACCCCAAAGCCGTACTGAACACATTTCTGGACTAAATTCCCCTCCAAGACACACTGGAAATAAATCAGATTGCGAGAGTGTTTCATCTTCTGCCTCATTTTCTCCATCTCATTCATCTGAAGATCATTCGAATTATTCCAACAAATCTGTAAGTTTTTACTCAAAATTTTGGAAAAGTTGTTCTGATTTTTGTTTTATTCAATTGAAAATTAGTTTTTTTCAGCCTCAATACGTGGATAGACGTCGCAGAAACAATGAGGCAGCAAAGAGATGTCGAGCAAATCGACGAGCAGTGTTCGAGTATAGGTCAAGACGTGTTCAGGTAAGTTTAAGTTTAGTCTCACTTATTTCAAACAGACTATGTTATCAGTAACATTTCAGCTTCTGGAAGGTGAAAACGAGGAGCTTCGAACACAAATCGAGACACTGAAAGCAGAAATTGCTCATTTCAAAGCTGTTTTGGCTCAAAGAGCTTCTGTTGTGACTGCTCTACGCCCATGATTTCCATTCCTGCCTTCTCTGTTTTTTTCAATTCTTCAATTAATACGGATAGAAAAACCCAATTATCGTCTTTCGCTAGATGTTCTAAATTCCCATTCAAGTCTTTCCATTCTCTCCTCTCAAAATCCTTCTCCTCCTCCAAATATGTGCAATACTTTTTACTATATGTATTTTTGTTTAATAAACCGATGTTTTAATGCAGTAACCATGTAATCCAGTTTTATAAGATTCATAAAGAATTTGATATTTATTTGGCATTGTTTTAAATGAAAGACACTGAATAGAACAGGCAGAGTGGCAAAAAAAGGAAAATTGAGTAAAAATATTTAAAATTTCATACAGAAGTAGTTTGTCCTTTACGATGATATTCCATGTAAATGTCATGTATACTTCTGAAAAATAATTCACTTCGAAATTCACTGCTTTATGCTAATTTCGACCCACTTTTCCGTTCCGACAACGGCAACAGATGGCGGCGGGAAGTCATAAATTGGAGAGCGTTTTGAATTCCGCCAGTAGTAAAATCCATTGAGACCCAGATCCAAAAGACCAAACACAAGAATCAGGAAACAAAAAGCAGATGCTACTTGAAAAGTTCCAGTGGAAACGGACTGATAACATCCAAATTGTGAAATGATCCGTGGATCACATCCATCGTTCGCAATTAGGAACATTACTGCTGCTATCAACACGGAAAGAGTGTATATCAGGGTGAATATGCATTTCTGAAACTATTAGTATCAGAAAAACTGAGAAAAATTCTTTTTTTTTCTTTATTTTGCTAACTTTATTTTACTGGGAAGATTTATTTTACTGGGAAGAGACGAAGGATGAGTTCTTAAAAATGTAAACGAACCTTTACAATAGTTGTAGTTGTGACATCCCAAATGAAGAGAATTGAAACTGCTGAAGCTGAGAATAAAAGAGCGATAATAACGAATAGCTGAAAGTTTTTTGAATGAATAAAAAGAAACTATGATTTCAATGCACCAATCCAAAAACTGCCGAAACTCGATTCGTCCAATACTGACTCAGCCCAATCACAAAAATAACAATGATGCAGCAAATCTGAAATCATTATGACTCTGTTTTATTGTATTCAATACTCTGATTGTAAAGAAACAGGACTAACTTTGTCTAGTATCGTCTCAGTTCAACATTACGGTAACTTGAGAGTCCATAAAGCTAAAAAAAAACTCACCGCAGCTAAGAATCGAAGAAGAAGATAGAAGTAAAAACTTTGTGGAATGTTCGGTTTTTTATCATTTTTCGTCTTGTCCATCTTGATTTCACATCATGCAAAAATGATAACTGAAAAATACAAAAATGCTGATTTTTTATTTGCGATCTTCCATTTCGTGACGATGTGAGTATACTATGAAAAGGCGTGGATAGATGGTCAATGTGTGGACAATTACAAATGTTTGCATCTTCTGCTCGTACAAACATTTATATCAACGAAAAGAGGAAGAAGAAGAAAAAGTGTTTACTATCTTCTCTGATTCAGTTTTTGAAGTTTTCAAAAACAAGAAATTTTAAATCCACCTAGAGGAAAAAAGAGTATTTGAAAAAGAGAATTTGCAACGTTCGACGTAAGACTAAAAGCGGATTCTGCCCATTTACGTAACTTGGAAAAGTATAAGCGGCTACGAAATAAGGGAATTTTCCCTTCTCTCCGGATGCCTAGACGAAGAGGGAATGTAGTGTTGTTGTGGTTACATAGGGGAAAAAGAAGAAAGAGCTCACTCGAGCACAATAAAAAGGTAGGCGTGCAAAAGAGGGACGAGGGAAAACGAATTGTCAAACATTTCACTATTTTCAAGTGGAACGGAAAGGTAGGTAGGGGTCACTTGATCGTGGGATTATCCTGAACGGAAATTAGAAAGATTCATCCGAATCACTTTTATTCAAATCACATTTTCAGTGTACCCATATAGAACCAGGAGAAAAACACCAGTTGGGAAAGAATGAGAAAAAATAAATAAATATTTTACAACAAAATTAAGATGTATAAATTTTAAAGAATATTGACCCGTAAAATTGTCTAACAACAGAATTCTAAAGAATAAGGATTAATTGCCTTCAGGAATGGAATCCACCAACTCTCCATCTTTCTCACAAGTCTGTCTCCAATAAACATCCCAATTGGGAATGGTTACTCTTTCGCGTGGATCTGTCCAAGCCATTCGACAGACTTGACAGAAACCCCATGGTCTTTCCAGAACATCATGATGAGATCCATCCAAAAATACAACTTTATAGTCACGACGCCAGTCGAAATACTCCCTACAAATTAGAGGATTATAAAGGTGAACGTGGAGAGGAAGAAGAAGAAGAAATGTACTAGTTTCAAGGAAGAAACTTGTTTCATATGAGAATCGAACCGGAATAATTGAGATTCACTTACATGTATGCTGTCTTATTATTCATTAAATAATTTAAATAATCTCCCATTTCTTTCACACTTTTGAAGTCATCAACAGCAATGAAACTGTTAGGAGGCACGAATGGTGCAACGAGTTCTCTCTGTAAAT
>GL380855.1:0-13520 GCA_000143925.2 Caenorhabditis brenneri | reverse complement strand
AAAAAAAGACAGACATTTTCAGGTGGGATTTTCACCGAAAATATATATACTTTTTTATACATAAAGTATATACCAATGTCCTTTTCTCCGTTTCTCTTCTCGGAGAGAAAGAGAAAACGGAGGGAAGAAAAGAAGTAATCGGAAGAAGAAGAAGACGGCAGGCCAAGACGATGTACCAATGGACACGAGAGGGAAAGTACACAGAGGAGAGACGCAGACAATGCGTCTCTCCCTTTTCCCCCGTCGGAGAAAGAGGAGCATTTGTGCATAATATCGATCCTCCCCTCCCCGCCTCCCCGCTGCGCGGGAGGGGAGGACTCGCAACATACACACAGACACGCCCTTTAATTAGGGGGTGCGGTGGCCGGACAGCAGTTGTATGCTGTTGATCACTTTTTTTCTAGCTCCGCCCACTTTAGAGATATGCGCCTTTAAAGTTGCCTTTAGCCTCAAAATAGGTCAAAATGGACGGGTTTTGACACTGGTTTTGAATTTTTGGTCCATTTTCATCATTTTTTTGGGGAAAAATCTCTTGATTTTAGGGTATTCCGGACCATTCACGGCCATTTTCAGTCAATTTTGAGACAGTTTAAAATTTTTCCTGTTACAAAACATATCTTCATTCTAGGAAAATTACCACAATTTCAATATATTCCAGTCTTTGAAGGCGCATATCTCAAAAGTGGGCGGAGCTAGAAAAAAGTTGTCAACTGCAAACTTGTTCTAAATTGAATTTGAAGCAAGATTGCTGTTGAACACTTTTTCCTAGCTCCGCCCACTTTTGAGTTATGCGCCTTTGAAGTTGCTATTAGCCGGATTATAGACCATAATGGACAAGTTTTGACAGTTTCAGTCTTCAAGTCCATTTTCATCGTTTTTTGGGAAAATATATCATGATTTTAAGGTGTTTCAGATTATTTACAGCCATTTTCAGTCAATTTCGAGCCAGTTAAAAATTTTTCCTGTTACAAAGCATAAGTTCATCTTGGGAAAATTACCACAATTTCACTGCCTTGAACACGGGGTCTTTTGACAGTTTCAATCTATTTTGAGGCCATTTTTAGGCCTATTTTCAGGCATACACACAGACACGCCCTTTAATTAGAGGGTGAGGCGTACAGCTGCCTGACAGCTGCCTGACGGACAGCTGCCCTCCCCCTCTAATAGAAGAGCGACCTAACTTTAAAGGCGCATATCTCGAAAGTGGGTGGAGCTAGATGAAAGCTGTCAACTACAAACTTACTTCAAATTCAATTTCAAACAAGTTTGTAGTTGACAACTTTTCTCTAGTCCCGCCCCTTTTTGAGATATGGCCTTTTAAATATGCATTTACGCACTAAAATAGGCCATTTTTTACTTTTTTGGCTCCATAAACAATTTTCAGGTCAAACTTCATATAATTTGGGTTGATTCACTTTCATTTCCAAAAATTATTGGGTATCTAAGTTGAACTTGGGCAATTTCAGGCTGATTTCAAGCTACCGTAAATTCTCTAATTGAGGTGCCCCTCCAGTTGAAGTGCCCCTCTAATAGTGGTGCACTCCGCCGATGCCTTGGAAAAATAGAGTTGCACCCTCTAATTGAGTTGCGCCTCCAATTGTAGTGCCCTCCAACTTTTTTGCTTCTTTTACGAATTGGTGCTTGTCAGAGTTGTAGTTTTACGGTTATGAATTTTTGAACTCGAAAAATTCGCGCTGTTGAAAAACTAAACATGACATAGTGTGAAGAATTGTCTTATTGAAAAATAGAGTTGCACCCTCCAATTGAAGTGCCCCTCTAATAGTGGTGCACTCCCAAGGTGTCTTCGAAAAATAGAGTTGCATGCACCTCAATTAGAGAATTTACGGTATTCCCAGTCAATTTGAGCCTAATTTGGACAGTTTTTGGCTTATTTCATGGTGGTCTTGCAAAATATTGACCTGTTCCCAGTTTTAGGGGTTTTCCCTTTTTTTTCAGTGAGTTTTTCCCGAGTGAGGACTGAATGCACAGTTCAAATTAGGAAGTTTCACAAATTTCTCATGAATCAGTGAAAAAGTGCAAAGTTTGAGAATTCGAAATGGGAAAGTTTTTATTTATTTATTTATTTATTGGTTTACAACCTTGTAGGTCGTGATCAAGAAAAAGAAAAAAGAATAGTACACAATTACACAAATAGAAAAAAAAAACAGTCAATCACATAAACAGTCAATGTCGGGATAGGTGGAACAAAAAATGCTTTAGGTATATGTATGGGATTAAAGTTTTGATATTAGGTCAGCGGTAACTCGTGGAGGATAATGCTCTATTTGTGAAAAAGTGGCGCCTAATTTTGGTTTTACATCTAGGCCAGAAGAACCTAGTGTTTGTGCGCGTACGGTTGTTTTCTACAACTTGAAAGAAAGCACTAGAATTAAGATCCATTTTACCATCTATGATATTTCTTATTGTTTTTATGTCAATTTTACTGCGCCTGGATTCCAAAGATTCTAGGCCATAGTGTTCATTCCGCTTTTCAGCTGTTTTATAACTTTTGTCTGAAGGAGTAATATATCTGCCTTTCTGTCTGCTATACTGTCTCCTAGTAAATGAATTTTGGACTGATTCTATCATCCTCAGATCATGTTTCTTGGGCGGGCTAGTGATTGTTGTACCATATTCTAATACTGGGCGGACAAAAATCTTATAGAGAAGAGTCATTAGTTTAGTTTTTCTGCAACTATATTGATTGAAAATTAGGGATATTAAGAACTTCGCGTGGTTTGCTGCTTTCCTCCAATGCTCAGTGAAATCAAGTTTTGTCGATACTAGAAATCCCAAGTCTCTAACTACGGTTTCTTTCCTAATAGGAAAATTGTTAATTACATACTGAAAGTTGTGAGTATTTTTGCCTATGGTCAAGTGTATTGTTTTGGAGTTATTCAAAGGTAGCTTAGCGTTTTCAGACCAATTTACTACTGCGTTTACTGCTTGCTGTAGATAGTTTCCTGTTGCTAATTTATGGGTTGAAGCATACAGCTTGATATCATCGGCAAACTGCTTACATGTTACACCGACGGGTAATATTGACGAAATTTCATTGACATATATCCCGAAGAGAATTGGGCTAAGAACTGATCCTTGCGGAACTCCGCTGGGGACCGATTTTTGTTGTGAAAACTCGCTATTTACTCTAACTTTGAACGTTCTATTGGTCAGAAACTCTTGAATCCATTTTATAAAATTAACATTAAGCCCTACAGTTAGGAGTTTATTCAGTAGAAGGGTGTGTGGAATTTTATCGAAAGCTTTCGCGAAATCTAGATATATTATGTCAACCTGTTTACCAGAATCTAAGCTGTCTGTCCAATCATTAACGCTCTCTAACATGTTTGTTATCGTTGACCGTTTTGGTCGAAATCCATGCTGATTTGGGCTCCAGAAGTTTTGCTGGTCTAAGTGAGTGATAAATTTTGATAGTAAACACCTTTCATATAGTCTACAAATGTGAGATGTTAAGCTAATAGGCCTAAAATCTGTGGGCGTCTTAGGGGTAGCTAATTTGTTCAGAGGTATAACGTTAAAGGCGTATATCTCAAAAGTGGGCGGAGCTAGAAAAAAGTTGTCAACTGCAAAGTTGCTCCAATTTTAATTTCAAACAACTTTGAAATTGACCACTAGCTCTGCCCTCTGCTCTTCTATTAGAGGTTTTTAGATGTGTTAATGATTTTTACACCTTTTCTTCGAAGGTTTTTGTGTTTTTTTTGTTTGGTAATTGAACATTCAGATCGAATTCAACGTGACACTGCTTCCTTATGAACTAATTTTGGAACAGTGAAAAAAAGTTTCCGGTTTCAAAAGAAATTTTAATTTTCTTTCTTTCATAAGAAATTCAATGCGTTACAATTGTTTACTTCAATCCAAATCGATGGGAAGCCCAAAAAATTTTTTTATATGCTCCGCCACTTTTTGAGTTATGCGCCTCTGAGTGAGGGTGCGTCCTGCCTAAGTGAAAAAGAGCTTTTCAGTTTCAGTTAATTTTGGCGCGAATGTACTATACATATTGCCAAACCAAGGTTTTATTCCGAATTTCGAAATTTTTTGAAACAGTGGAAAATTTTTGTTCTGTTCAAAAATATTTCGTTTCATAGAGCACAAATTTTGAAGTAAGATTGTAGCCTCTTTTTGAGATATGCGCCTTTAAAGTTTTCATCAGTTGTTTAGACTCTTTAGGCACGATTTTTTGGGTACTACTTTACAGTTTCAGTCGAACTTGGAACGATTCAAGCCAATTTCAATGTGTTCTGCAAAACATCCTCTAACTTTTCAGTTTTCCTGTTCATTTGGCCTTCGAATTGTTCGGAACCGAGAAAAAGGAATAGTTGAAATTCTGGTGAAACAGTTTACAAAAAAGTTAAAAGTATGAGTACCTTGACAGTTGGAAATTCAAAATTCGAAGGGACAACTTTAAAGGCGCATAACTGGAAAAGGGGCGGAGTCATCGAATTTCCTGGCTCCGCCCCTCATCCAGTTAAAGGTCAAAAAAAGCTTAATGATTAAAAAAATCTACCCTGTAACTAAAAATGACTCACAAAATCTCAATTTCGCGCCAAAATTCAGTTAGGAAAATTTACTGTTTCGAAAAACTACTCTTGTTATTTCAAAGTCTGTATAACTTCAATATGAGTAGATTTCGATTCAAATCACTGAAATAAAAATCAATCAGTGAAAAATGTTTTGATTGTTAATAAAACAGTAAATAAACTTAGTTCCAGGACAGTTTCTAGAATGTGGCTCAACTTTTAAAAACATGTCTAGATTGGTCAACTTTAAAGGCGCATAACTCGAAAATGGGTGGAGCTAGAGAAAAGTTTTCAACTACAAAGTTGCTCCAAATTCAATTTTGAACTACTTTGTAGTTGTATATTTTTTGAAAGCTAGAATGAGAAAGGAGATATAGCTGATGGGGGGAAATTTTAGGCTAGGGGAAATTCGATATTGGTAAAAAGAAAGTTCGGAGAATAGGCTTTTGAACCTTCGATGCTGGAATTTCGAGTCAAAAAGTAATGTGTCCGTAAAATTTACTAGGCTTTTTGTGAGTTTTTGATGCCAATTTTCACATATTCAAAGGAAAAAAACCTTAAAATTACTCCTCATGAATATTAACCGTTTCAACCGAAACTTGAAAGTTAGGCGATGAGTGTTGTCCATTGTTATGTCATCAATATAGTCATAAGATAACTGTTTCAAAATTTATGCATCACTTATTGGATGAAGAAACAATTACTACCAACGAGAACATTATTGTGAACTGACAAAGTTGAGAAAAAGTTTAGTGTTTCAAAACTTTCTTCAGTTTTCGCAGTATCTCTAAGAATTCAATCATTGAGGGATCAATTCTTTTCAATTTCGCATGCTAGTTCTTGAAAAAGTAATTTCTTCAAAAAATAAATCAGAAATGAAAAAAAATTTGGTTGAATTAGCTTGAAAATTTGCGAAAGCTGAAACTAGCTTCAAAAAATTGCCTAAAACGTCTCATAGAATCTGGCAATGACAAAATGAATCGAATGAAACAGTAAGAGTAATTCAATTCCAGGGCAATTTTTTGAAATATGACCTAACTTTATTTCGGTAGGGAGAATTCGGAAAAGATAGGCCATGTTTTTGAAAAAGTATATTTCAAATTCTGCGAGGAAAGCCAGAACATCATTGAAAAATCATTTATGTGAAACTGATCTTTTATAGTTCTTGAAAACGTATTTTTTTGAAAAACACATCAGAAATGAGAGAAAATTTGGCTCAATTAGCCTGAAACCAGTCGGTGGCGCCGCCTACGGCGGCTCACCTCCTTTTAGTTCGTCGCTGTGCTCCTCAATGGGGGGTTAATTTGCCACGCTTAACCTTATTTTCTATCATTGGGCAGTGATGCACCCTAAGCATCCTTCCTGTTCCAAAAATGTTGCTAATTTGAATTCCCGCCAAAAATTTTGAACATTTGAATTCCCGCCAAAATTTCGAAAATTTGAATTCCCGCCAAAAATTTCGAAAATTCGAATTCCCGCCAAAAATTCCGAAAATTCGAATTCCCGCCAAAATAATCAAATGTTTTGACGTTTCTGGAAGTTTCTAGAAGTTTCCGGAAATTCAGGAAGTACCTAGAAGTTTCTAGAAGTTTCTTGAAGTTTCTGGAAGTTCTGGAAGTTTCTAAAAGTTTCTAGAAGTTCTGGAAGTTTCTAGAAGTTTCTGGAAAGAGGGAGAATGTTCTGGAAGGTTATCCATCCAGAGCTTGCCAGTTGAGTTTTCGGAGTACCATAACTACCGTAATCCTACAGTAATCTCCACCATTTTTTGATGGTGTACTATTGGGGTCCCTTAGATAGTACATGCAAAAAATGGAACAATTCTGAGCACTTCGAACCCGTTTCCTAGCTATTGCTGAGTTATCTGGTTACTGTAGCTACCGTAATCCTACAGTAACCCGTGCTCCAAACTTTATAGAATTAAAGCGCTCGGTGACCCATGGCTACATACCAAATATGGTAGGAAACGGTCGAAATGTACAAAAGTTATTCAGCGATAAGCGCTGGACACACACACAGAACTATTCCTTTAGTATATAGAAGAGACTATTCAAAACATGAGCGAAAAAATGCCTAAAATCAGTCTAAAACTCCTCATAATGGCCTAGAATGACCCCTAAGATGTCCGGCAATTGCCTGTACTGCGTCCTTGAGCCTAAAACCAATATGAAATCGCCTAGAATGCCTCATGGGTTCTAATGGACCTTGAAGGACCTCAAAAACAGCCTGAAGAGCCTAGAACTTTCAAAAAAGTATATATGCATTGATTTAAAAATATGAACTTATTGAGAAAATTTTTCGGTTTCTTGGCTATTTTAACCGATTTCAGGTTAATTTGCAAAGTTTCCGGTTTGAATTCAATTCCTACATGCGAATAAAAAATTTGACGTACATTGAAACATTTCTGTTTCAAAAAATTATTCCTGTTTTTCAATAACTGTATGAACACTACCTCCATTTTTCTGAGTGTGAATGAAACAGTAAAAAAATTTAGGAGAATCTTTTGAAATATGGCCTAACTTTTTTTAGTCGGGCGAATTTCGAAAAAGTTAGGCCATTTTCCAAAAAAAACGTTCGCTGTTTCAAAATCATTCCGGAAAAAAAGCTCAATCATTGAGAGATCACTTCCTCAGAATTTTGTATTCTAAATCTTGAAACCGTAATTCATAGAAAATGAAGGAAATTTGGCTAACTTAGCCTTAAAATAACCTATAAACAGCCTAAATAAGCTTGACACGGCTCTAGAATGACTAGAAAAGCTTCAGGATGGCCTAGAATGACCTGAAAACCATCGCGAAGGCCAAAACCAGCTGAAAAAATAAGCCTATACGGCTATACCGCTTCGTAGAACTTGTCAATTCAATCAGTGTAAAAGCGAGTGCTGATCGAAGAGTGTGAATAAAACAGTAAAAAAAGCAATTCAGAGAAATCTTTTGAAATATGGCCTAGCTTTATTTTGGTAGGGCGAATTTCGAAAAGTTTGGCCATATTTCCAAAAAAAAGAAAAAAAAATGTTTTAAATCCATCGAGGTTAACCAGTCATTGAAAAATCATTTATGTAGAACTGGGCACAATAGTTTTTGAAAGAGTAATTTTTTTCGGAAGTCCGCCAAAAATGTACTGAAATTTGGCTAAACCATTCTGTAAAAGCCTAAAAATAGCCTTAAAATAGCCCAAAACTAGCCTAAATTGGCACTAGAATGAACAGAAAAAAGCCTCAAGATGATTCAAAAAGCCTTGAATCTGAAAATGTCTAGATTACCCTAATATGGTTCGATGGAGGGCCTTGAAAGCCTGAAAACAGCCTGAAGAGCCTAAAATTTTCAAAAAAAATGTATGCAAAAGTTGTTGTTGAATTATGATAATTTTATTGAAAGAAAGAAAAAAAAACTAGTGATTTTTTTTTAAGGGACAGAGCCAAAAAGTAAAAAAAAAGTTGTTGTTTGTAGTCAATCTGTAGTCAATTTGTAGTCTGATTGGAGCTGCTCAAAAGTGTCTGTGAAGCAATTGATGAGTTTGATGGGCGTGTCGAGGTGGTGGAGGTAGGAGTTGTAGTTTGTAGTTGATGGCAAAGGGTGGTGGCGTGGCTGGAGAGGCTTAGAGGCCAATGGAAAGGCCTAGAGAGTTGAGGAGCGGCTTAGGGAGAATTGGAGAGGCTTAGGAGAGGCTTAGGAAAGGCTTAGAAGAGGCTTAGGAGGTCCAGGAGCGGCTTAGATGGCTTGGAAAGTCTAAGAAGCGGTTCAAAGGCCTATGGAAATGCTTAGAGGGTTTAGGAGCGGCTTAGATGGTTGAGGAGAGGCTTAGAAGAGGCTTAGAAGAGGCTTAGGAGAGGCTTAGTAGAGGCTTAGTTGGTTGAGGAGAGGCTAAGGAGAGACTTAGCCTGAAAAAGGCCTAAAATGGGCTCTCAGCCTGAGAAAAGGCCTAAAATGGGCCTGAAAAAGCCTAAAAAGGCCTAATACCAAGCCTAAAACCCCTAGACCCCCCTATCAGCCTAAAAAGCCTAAGCCAAACGAATAGCCTGAACAAGGCCGGCGAGTCCAACCTCAGCCTGCCGGGCCTTTGCCTGCTCGGCCTCAGCCAGCTTGCCCTCCAAATAGGCTATTCTTCCCAACAATCCCGACCTCTCCATGGCTAAATTCCCTAATTCCTGAGCCTGACTGGCCAACTTGCCCTCCAAAAAGCCCTTCTTGCCCAACAATGCCGAATGGTTGCCCATTACTTGCCGGGTCTGGTCCAGATTCCATTTCTGTTGGCGCTTCAAGGACTCAATTTTCTGCTGGAGCACTGGATTCTCGTTCTGATACCAAGCGGCCTCGTCCTCGAGGTTTTGGGTCCTCTGGTGAAGCTCCGCCCCTTTTCTGAACTCCTCCATCTCCTCCCTCATTTCCTGGCACTTTTTCTTCAAATTCTGAATTTTTACCTCCTTTTTCGCCATGGATTGGCGGTGGTGGAGCTTCATATTCCGGTACTTCTCTTTTTTTGGGTTTGGGACCCCTTCCGACACGCCCCCCTCCATGTGAATCAACCTGGAGATTTCTAGGTCCTGGAGGCGGAGCTTCAGGGCGGCCACGGTGCGGTTGTGGTGCTCATTGGCCTCTTTGAGCTCCTCGAGGCATTTGTCTCGGAGATCTTCGGAGATCCGGATCTCCTCACGGAGCTCGGCAATTGTGAGGGTGGAGATGACAATCCTGAAAAATTTTAGGGTTAAATGGGCCTAAAATCGCCTGGAAAAGCCTAAAAATGACCTAAAAAGCCTATACATGGCCCTGGAAACTGAGGGGATGAAATTGAGGGAAAATCATCTAATTTTGACTGAAAATTGCTGAAAAGAGCTAAAAACGGACTGAAAATGGCTGTTGTATGCAATTTTTGGACTAAACACGGTTGAAATTGACAAAAAATGGCCTTAAAAAGCCTGAATGTACCTAAAGAGGTCCTAAGCCCCCTGAAATCCAGGTCGCTACTTTAAAGACGCATAAGTCAAAAGTGGGCGGAGATAGAAAAAAGTCGTCAACTACAAAGTTGCTTGAAATCAAATTTTAAGCATTTTTGCAGTTAACTACTTTTTTCTAGCCCCGCCCACTTTAAAGTTATGCGCCTTCAAAATCAGAGTGACCTGACGGTCCTCCCTCTGGGGGGGGGGGGGCACCCTCTTTTGAGGGCTCCCCAACTTTAAAATTCTAGGTTTAGCCTAAATTTGGTGAGCATTAATTTGAAATTAGGCTCGACAAGCATAAAATGGCTAGATAAGACTGATAATTGCTGAAAATGTGCAAAAAATGGTCGAAAATCGGTTCAGAGCCCCCTGCGCTGTCCATTTTTAGAAAACTAGTTATATCTCTTTTCCCAAATAAGCTATCAAAAAATTGTCAACTACAAAGCTGTTTAAAATTAAATTTGGAGCAAGATTGCAATTGACAACTTTTGTCTAGCTCCGCCCACTTTCGAGAAATGCGCCTTTAAAGTTAGGTCGCCACTTGGAGGAGGGGGGCCCCCTCAGCTAGCCCCAAACTTTAAAGGCGCATAACTCAAAAAGGGGCGGAGCTAGAAAAAAGTTGACAACTGCAATCTTGCTTCAAATTTAATTCTAAGCAAGTTTGCAGTTGAAAGTTTTGCTCTAGCTCCGCCCACTTTAGAGTTCTAGGCTGAAAGGGCTCAAATTCCTTCAAAATTTGCCTAAAACTGCCCATTATGGGCCTAAAACAGCTCAAAATGACTCTAGAAACCTGAATTTTGCATGGAAACCAGGGTTAATATGCTCAAAATCCATGAAAATTGACTTACGTCCTCTCCTGTTGGGCGGCGACTTCCTCCCTTGGAGCCTCCATTGGGCAGGTTTGTTGAGCGGTGGAAGCGGTGGCGTTCATCGTTGAAGTTGGAGTTTCTGGAAGAATTTCGGAGTTAGGGAGGGTTGAGGGGCCTAAAAGAGCCTTAGAGGGGCCTTAGAAGAGCTTGAAAACGGGCCTTAGAGAAAACGGGCCACAGAAAAAGAGCATTGAGAAAGGAGAGGTAGGGGAGCCCTGAGGAGGCCTAGGACCTAGCCTGACGGGCCTTAGAAGGCCTCAGGTAGTACTGAGGCCCTCTTAGGCTGGTCAGGCTGACCTTAGAGGGCCTCAGGACGTACCTGATGTACCTAAGGCCCTCTGAGGCCAGCCTGGAGGGGGCAAACGAAGGGAAACGAGAGGTAAAAAAGAGGTCACACTCCCCAAGGAGAGCAGACGAACGAATGAATGACTGTTTGCGGGGTCTCCCTCTCCACATACTCCAAACTCACTCCCCCCTCCAAAAAATGGGGTCCCGCCACGGAAATCATGAAGGTGGCCCCCCTCCCCCCGCACACCTGCAGGATAGAGGTGGTCCCTAATTTTAAAGGCGCATAACTCAAAAGTGAGTGGAGCTAGAGAAAAGTTGTCAACTGCAAATTTGTTCAAAATTAAACTTGAAGTAACTTTGCAGTTGACAACTTTTTTCTAGCCCCGCCCACTTTTGAGATATGCGCCTCCAAAGTTAGCGCGCCCTATTCACTGCGTCCATCTCCCTCCCTGCCTCCAATGGTTTAAAAGCGCATATCTCTAAAGCGGGTGGAGCTAGATAAAATGTGTTAGCTAAAAAGTTGTTTGAAATTGAATTTGGAGCAACTTTGTCGTTGACAACTTTTTTCTAGCTCCGTCCACTTTTGAGTTATGCGCCTTTAAAGTTGCTGTTAGCTGTTATAGGCCATTTTGGACTGGTTTTGACCATTTTCGTTCATTTTAGGTCCATTTTCATCATTTTCGGAGGAAATTCTTATTGATTTCAAGGTATTCTTTTTTTTTCCGATATTTTTTTCTGTTACAAAACATATCTTCAGTCTGGGGAAAATAACGAAAATTCACTGGATGAACGGGTTTTTGTGCAGCTTTCAGACTATTTTTAGGCTATTTTTAGGCTGTTTTAAGGCAGTTTTAAGGCTGCTTTCAGGCCATTTTAGGTTATTTTAAGGCTATGTTTACCCCAATTTCCTTAATTTTTGACCCAAACTGACAGGATTAGGGATGGACCCCTTTTAAAGGAGGACAGACTATCTAATTACCACCATATTTATAGGGGGTGTGAAGAGGAGAATTGGGGCCAGAGAGGGTTTTTAAACTAAAAATTGTTGAAAAACTGGTAAAAATGCTCCAAAAATGCAGAAAAAAAGCTCGAGAACCACAAAAACAGGTATTTTAAAACTTTAAAGGCGCATAACTCAAAAGTGGGCGGAGCTAGAAAAAAGTTTTCAATTCAACATTGAACGTCGTTTTACATTATGAGTGCCTCAAAATAGCCACAAAAAGCCTAAAAATAGCCTGAAAATAGCCTAAAAATAGCCTTGGACGAGCATAAAAAGGCCTAAAATAGTGTAGAAGCTGTTTGTGTATTAGTGAATTTTCGGTACTTTTTCCCAGGCTGAAGAAATGTTTTGTAACAGGAAAAAATATCGGAAAAAAAAATCTCGGAACATTTTTCGAAATTGGCTGAAAATAGCAGAAAATGGTTCAAATGTCCCTAAAATCCATAGAAACTTCCCCAAAAACGATGAAAATTGGCCTAAAATGGTCGAGAATGAAATGGTCAAAACCAGTCCATTATGACCTATTTTAAGACTAACAGCAACTTTAAAGGCGCATAACTGAAAAGTGGGTGGAGCTAAAAAAAAATTGTCAACTGCAAACTTGCTCTGAATTGAATTTAAAGCAAGATTGCTGTTGACAAATTTTCTCTCTAGCTTTCTCTAGCTCCGCCCTCTTTTCAGATATGCGTCTTGAAACTGGTTCTGAGAACAGCCATTCAGAAGTGATAGACAGTCAGTGATGGTCATAAACTTTGACTTCAGCTAGATGATTTTTTGAAACAGTAATTCAGTTTTTAGTTGAAAATTTTGTTTACTGTTTCACCAAAAATAAGTTAGAATTGACTCTTTGAAGGTCAGAATTGAAGCAGTCCATATTTTGTATTTGAAAATAAATTGCACGCGGTAATTGAATTGAAACAATTATTCATAGGTAATTTCTATTTTTTTGATACAGTAAAGTGTCGAATTTCGGAATTTTAGACACTAATTTTCTAGAAATTTTTGCTCAAAGCTCGGCAATTGAGCTTATTTTCAACCGATGTCACAAGGAAATTTCAGTTTCGATCTTGATTTTTCGAAAACTGATCCAACTTCGACCTAACTTTGGAATTACTAGGGGATTTTTTTCAAAAAGTTAGGCCATATTCAAAAAAATTGTCTTGGATTTATGATAGACATTCAGTGATAATTATAAACCCCAGCTAGAAGATTTTTTGGAATAGTAATACAGTTTCTGTCAAATATTTACTTTTACTGTTTCATCAGAAAAAAGTTTGAATAGACTTTTTGAAAGTAACAGTTGTTGTGCTGACTTGAGATTTTAAAATTGAATTGCACTCGCCTATTAAATTAGAATGATTCGTTTCAGGTAATCCCTGTTTTTTTGAAACAATGACTTGCCGAATTTCAGAATTCAAAACACAACTCAATTACTGGGAAAAAAGTAGAAGTTCTATAAGTACACGTTTCTTTCCGAGAAAAATTACTGTTTCAAGAATAAAAACATATCCGGCTCTTATCCGTTTCCCGGGTATTTTTTAACTTTTCCGGGACCGGAAAAAATAATACCCGGGACCATCAGAAATACCCGGGACCTAAAAAAATACCCGGGACCAAAAAAAATATACGGGACCGGGTTTTATCAAACAGATGCCCTTTGGAAATACCCGGGACCGTCAGAAATACCCGGGACCTAAAAAACATACCCGGGACCAAAAAAAATATACGGGACCAGGTTTCGTTTTAAAATGCCTTTTGGAAATACCCGGGACCGCCAGAAATACCCGGGACCAATGAAATATACGGGACCTGAAAAAACTTTCCCGGGACCAAAAAAACTTTTCCGGGACCCAAAAAAACTTTTTCGGGACCCAAAAAAACTTTTCCGGGAC
>GL380854.1:3373-17308 GCA_000143925.2 Caenorhabditis brenneri | reverse complement strand
TACGGTCTGGACATTTACACCCGTCAGGACGATCAACTGATTAATGGAAAACAATTACTCACGCATTGTTGCAAATATCTCATTCATTCGAGAAATTGTTAACTTTGATGTCTGTTTCTCTGCGTCTCTCACCCCTCCAACGTTGCCATTCCACTCCCTTTTCCCCCTTCACTAAAAAAAGAGTAAGAAACGGTCCTGCAGGGTAATTTCTAAGCTAGTTTTCCCTCTTTTTTTGGGTCTCGACACGAAATGTTGACCTAAATTTGAAAATTTTTTTTCGAAAAAAAAATTCCTGATGATTGAAATCCCGAGTTATGTATACATATTCCCACATTTTTTCAATTTTTTTGCAGTATTTTTCTACAGCCTTTTTTGTTTAATCAATTGTGATACCGTTGAATAAATTTTTGAAAAGAAAAAGCAGGTGCGCTCCATTGCGAATTTCTAAATTTGTTACTTCGCGGATGTTTAAAATTGCAGTAAAGGTTTATAACCTGAATTGAATTTTTTTTGAACGATGAATTTAGCATGAAAATGTTAATTTATAAACCGAAAAAACAATTTTAAAAAATTTTTTTGCAGAAAAATTTTTTTTTAAAATTGTTTCCCTAAATTAAAAAAAAATTCAATCAGATTTTACAAAAGAAAATTTTTCTCATTTTAATCTGACAATTTCTGGCTTTTGAAAGCCTTTTAAAATCGAGAAAAGACGATAAAAGAACTAAACTTCAAATTTTCCTCAGACCCGCCTTTTTCTCTTGGCGCGTTTCTCGTCGTCGCGAAGTGCGCAAACAAGTTCGATGGCGCCAAACCACGATTTTTTTTCTGTTTTTTCTCCCAAACAATTCCACATTTTTCTCGTGTTTTCGCCGGTTTTTTCGCTCAATTTTTTGCGAAATTTTTGAATTTTGTGCTTAATTTTAATTTTCAAACAAAAATCAATAAAATTTTTGGAGTTTTCAGGGTAATTTCGGGTGGAAAAGAGAGGGAACTTTTTTTCGTTTTTTCCTCTGAAAATCGCCTAAAAATCTCCCAAAAAATGACGAAAAATGATGAAAATTTGCAGGGATGAAGAGGGAAATACCAGCCTCAGTTCCCTATGAGCTGCACGATTTATGGATGGAAGTTTCGAGATATTTCGACCAGTTGCTGGAGAATCAAACCGATTACGATCTGCTCTTGGAACTTTTTCTGGTAAATTTTTCAAAAAATAATGATAAAAATGATGGAAAAAACGTTTTTTCCTCATTCACAGATGTCAAAAATCGCGAAAAAATGTGATTTTTTGTACGAAGGCTTTTTCGGTGATCGCTGCGAAAATTTCTCATTTTTCGACAGATTTTTCTCATTTTAATGGCATTCCAAAGGCTTTTTCTGTACATTTGAGCTCATTTTGCAAATCCAATTCTTATTTTTCACCAAAATCTGATTTTTTCGCGGAAATTGTCGGTTTTTTGGCAAACTGACTTGAAAATAGCTGAAAAATCTGACAGGGAAAAAAAGTACAGAAAAAACCATCGAAAAGCCATCAAAATGAAGAAAATCTGGCAAAAAATGACGAAATTCAAATTCCGGCTGTAAAAAGGCGCACGGGTCTCGCAGCGAAAACGCATTGGAAAAAAGTATAGAAAAATGAAAAAATGCTGGTTTTTTCACATTTTTTGTCATTTTCGACCGAAATTTTTTTCCAGAAAAAGAAAGACACCCCGGCAGTAATGCTCGATGAGCTCTCCATTGAATATTTCACCGAACTGGAAAATAAAGAGAAGTATGCAAAGGTTTACGGTCCAGAGCCGAAAGGAGCCGATGACGTGAGCAGCGGGTATAGTAGACGACCGGCACTGACGATCAACGATATCCCGCCACGAAAATCCGAAGGATCCTCCGACCTGGATCGAGCCGTTCAAGAGTCGATGCGCACCTCCGCAGAGGAATCGAACCCGTTACAAGTCCTCAGGCAGCCGGATTTCACCTCTGGAATCCATAATTCTCGGGCGACGTGCTGGTTCAACGCCATCACCCAAATGCTCTACACCATCCCGAAATTCCGATCGTTGCTGTATCACAGTGTCCCTTGTACTTGGGAGCAGGTGCCGATCACCAATTGTGAAGGGAATAAGAAGCAGGAGGCCGAGTTCTTGTTCCTATTCCGCAAATTGCTTGCCGAGCTTCAGTTCACCGAGAGAAGATATGTGGTTATTGAGGAGGAGTTGTTCAAGGTAAGGGTGTCAGAGCGTCGGAAGCTGTGCCTATCAAAAAGCTCTCAAAATTTTCTGAAAACTGGTCCAAAAATTAGCTGAAAACTTCTATTTTACTTCGAGCTAAGTTGCTGGCCTAACTTTTCAAAATCGTGGCCTAGAAACCCAAATTTAGCCTTCCTCTCAAAGCTAGGTGAGATTTTTCTCCCAAAATGTGAAGCCTAAGCGCATTGACTTTTCTGACAGCCGATTATAATTAAACACGCTGAAGTTTCCCGAAAATCGGTCCAAAAATCAGCTCAAAAGCTCAATTTTCAAGCGAGCTACGTTGATGGCCTAACTTTTTGAGGCCGTGGCCTAGAAAACCAAATTCGACCATCCCATGAAAGCTAGAGTTAAGACATTCAGAATGGTCCAAGAATCAGCTCAAAGGCTCAATTTTGAAGCGAATTATGCGCCTTTGAAGTTGGTGGCCTAACTTTTCGAAGCCGTGGCCTAGTAAAGCATCAAAACGAAGATTTCAAAATCAGATAATAGATCTAAAAATTCCCTACAAAATGCACCAAAAACGAGCTCAAAATCTTGATTTTGAGGTCTGGGGCCTAGGTTTCCAAAACTGGATTTCTAGGCCACGCCTTAGAAAAATTAGGCCACCAATTTTCAAGGCGCATAGCAAGGATGGGCGAGCGCGAAGCTCGGCTTCACTTTCTTTTCCGCGTGAAAGGGGGTTTTTTGAAATAAGTGAGTCGAGAGAGCGCTAGAAAAGAGGAGACGCAGAGACAGTAGATAGCGCGCGTGAGGCAGAGACGCAGATTTCCGCGTGTACCGACATCTCCCGGGTTCCGCCGCCCGCTATGTTTTGTGTGGGGGAAGACTCCGCCCTCTTTTTCGTTGCGAGACCCGCTGTCTCTGCGTTTCCTCTTTTCACGCGCTCTCTCCACGCGCGGATTTTTCCTAGTTTTTTTTTTTTTCGGCGTCGCCGAACTTCAATCCCTGCCCATCCTTGGCGCATAGATTCGCTCATTTTGGATCATTTCGAAGCTAGTTTCACGGCGAGGCGGCAGACAGCGAGACAGTCTAGCTTCTCTGCGTCTCTCACTCTCTCACCTCCAAAAGGCGCAAAACTCTGAGAAACCGAAATTTCTTGCAGATCATGGACGCCCTCCACTGCCGCAGCAAAGGAGCCCGCACAATTCTCGACAGGAACCACCAGGACGTCAACGAGATGCTCATGAAGATCATGGAATGGTTGGAGTGTGGTCTCGACGCCGCCATCGCCGCCCATCAGAATCCGACGCTCAACAACAACACTGTCGACGAGGAGGAGGAGAACATGGTGATCGGTGATTCCACGTCATCTGCTCCAAATAGTGACGTCGCCGGCCTCGCCTGTCCTGAATACGACATCTGTCAGCCGTCAACGTCATCTCACGTCCATCGTGATCCGAAATCCCGTGCCAACTCTCCCACTGGCAAGAGTCAGATTCATCCGGTCGCTGTGAGACCCAAAGCTGCGTTTGGACTGGCGGAGACCCCGGTTAAGGATGAGACGGTGCAGGAGGAGAAGGAGGAAGAGGAGAAGATGGATTGCAGTGAGGAGAGCCCGCGGGAGCCGGAGAAATTCAAGCCCGGGATCCAATCGTCGCCAGTCTCGCGGCCAGAAGCCAAGGCGCCTGGAGACGAGGCAACACAGGCGTTTGTCAAGGGGTTGAAGGATTCATTCTTGAGAATTTTCGAGTCGAAACGGGTCGCTATTAATAAAGGTAGAGTTTTTTGTGATTCTGGAGAAAAACTGAAAATTCTGAAGGGATACGGAATATCGGAGCGTCGTACTGAGGCATTTTTCCATTTTTCCCGGTTTTTGGCCTGGAATTCACGGAATTATCGCCAAAAACACCATTTTTTCGGTCCTTTTCCAGTTTTGGAAATTCTTGGATGAGACGGAATAACGGAGCGTCGTTCTGAGGAATTTTTCGATTTTCCTCGTTTAATTTACACATGTTACTGAAAAATTAACCCGAAAAGTGCATAGAAATCATGAAAAAAAAGTATATTTTTGTGCTCTTTGACGCTGATGATGCTGAGAAACCGCTTCAGTAACCTTAAAGGCACAGGCACCTCGTATGCGCCTTTAAGATAATGCCTGTAAGGAGTCCGGGGAAAATCGCCCGAAAAAGCGAAAAGTTCTCAAGTTTTGCTCAAAAAGTGTCAAAAAACTGTCTAAAAATGCAAAAAACCACTTTTCTCATCATAAACTCCTTATTTCCAGAAGGAAACGACGCGGATATCCCAATCTCGGGTCGCCCGGAGCCCATTCTGCTCACCGTCCCATACGGAAACGTCAACGACGCCTTGGAAGACTACATGTACGATCTGAACACCAAGAACTTCTACTTATTCGACCAGCTCCCTGGCGCCATCTTTTTCTCTCTCAATCGATACAAAAATGGTACGGAAAAGTTGCACAGCCGGTTCACCTTCGAGAAAGAGCTTTATATGGATCGATACATGAAGAAAAACCTGGGTATGGGGCTCCTGGATTTCCACAACGAGCGCCAATCGTTGCGAGACCAGCTTTCCGAAGTGAAGGCCCAACTGAAAGGAATCCGAGAGTATCCGAATGGTCTGGGTGGTCATGTTGGCCTGATTGACACCTTCAAAGTGGTCCTGGACGTGCTCCGAATGACGAGAGAGAAGGAGGCGCCGACGAGTCCCGGCGGACACGCCCACTCGGTTTTGGTCCCGGAGAAAGTTCATTTGCTTCAAGATCAGGGCAAGATCTTTCCGGTAATGACGCCGGATGAGGTGCTGAATCAGAAGCTGGAGGAACAGTATCGAAGACTGCAGGACGAGGAGCAACAGATTCTTCAGAGGCAGAAGGATTTGGAGGAGGAGATTCTGAAAATGGAGAGTGATTTGGCGGCAAGAAAGGATTTGAAGGCGACGAAGTACGAGTTGCATTCGATTGTGGTTCATCAGGGTGACATGCAAATGGGACATTATTGGATGTTTAAGGTTGGAGTTTGTGGATTCGATTCAATGGATTTCCGAAAATATCGGAAAATCCTGGCCTTTTCTGAACTGAATTCTGGAAATTCCGACCTTTTACGGGGCAAAATTCCGAGGATTCCGAGCTATCATGAAGCGCAAATCGGGAGAAATCTAGCTTCTCCGAGACGGAATTTCGGGAATTTCTACTTTTTTGAATCGAAATCCGGAAATCCAAAAATTCGGGAAATCTTAGCTTTATCCGGACAAATTTCCGAAAATTCCGGAAAATCCTAGCTTTCTCGGAAAGAAATTCTGAGTATTCCGAGCTTTTTCGGATGAAATTCCTGGTGTTTCGAGTTTTTTCTTAACGGAATCTCGGAAATTTCGAGCTTTTTCAAGACAAAATTCTAGAAAATCGGAGTTTTTTCGAGCCTAAATTCCAGAAATTCCAAGTTTTTTTTTTCAGAACAAAATTCTAACGATTCCGGGAAATTCCAATATTTTTCCGTAACTGAATCCCTGAAATTCCAGATATTCTGAGCTTTTTTCGAGACGAAATTCCGGGTTTGCCGACCTTTTTCGGGTTAAATTTCCAGAAATTCCGGAATCTCGGATATTCCGACTTCTTTCGGAACGAATTTCCAAAATTTTCGGATATTCAGCCCTTTTTCGGGTCAAAATTCCAGGAATTCCGAGATTTTTTTCTGAACGAAACACCAACGATTCCAGGGAATTCCGTGATTTCTTCAGAACTGAATCCCTGAAAATATGGGAAATCCAACCTTTTTCGAAAATCCCGGAAAATTCAAGCTGTTCGGGACAAAGTTCCGAGAATTTCGAGCTTTTCGGGACTAAATTCCGGAAATTACGAGCTTTTTTCGAAATGAAATACTGGGGATCCCGAGTTTTCGCAACAGTATTCCTGAAATGACGAGCTTTTTATCGGAACGGAGTCACGAAAAATCTCAAAAATCCTAGCTTTTTCTGAACTGGATTCTGGCAATTCCGAGCTTTTCTGAAACTGAATCCCTGAAAATCCTGAGAATCCTAGCTTTTCGAGACGAATTTCCGGATTTTTTGAGCTGTTTTGGAGCTAAATTCCGAGCTTTTTTCGGACGAAATTCCGGAAAAATTTGAGAAAAAAAACTTCCGGAAAAAAGCCGGAAACCCGGAAAATCGGAATATTTGTTTTCCAAAAATTTTATTTTGAAAAAAAGCTTCGGAAAACATTTTCCCAGAGTTTTTTCACAATGAGTTCTGATCGAATTTCAAATACTTTTTTCAGAGAAAGTACCTCTCCGACGGCTCCCAATGCTGGGAGATGCTCAACGATACCGAAGCGACACGGGTTGACTGGTCGGAAATCGAGAAACAATCCTACGGAAGCGGCCTGACATCCTCCTCATGTGCCTACCTTCTGATGTACGTCAAAACGGATGATCCATGGTTGATGGCACCGGAGAAGATGGATGAGAAAGAAGCTCATCAGAATCTCCCTCAGGATCTTCAGGACTTCACGACAAGGATCCGAGTGGAGTGGCGGAATCGGGTGGAGCGATTTCGAACCGAAAATCCGCGATCGGAAGAGACGCCGTCACAGGAGTTTATCTTCATGATGGATTCGGATTTGCAGCAGGATGAGAATGCCAATCCACAGATCCTCGAGGGTCTGGAGAATCCGCTTCAAGTGCTCGCCTCCGAATTCGTCGCCAGTCCATGGGACGTTCGACAGATGGATAATCGAATTCAGTGGATGTGGAATGCGGTGAATCGGATCGATGCGAAACGATTCCAGGATAACAGAGCACTCGTTCATTCTCATTATAAGGCGTTGATGGCTGGCGATGCGATGGATTATCTTCAGCAGGAGTTGGGTCTGGCCAATGTGCCAGATGATGCGGAGAATGATTTTTTGATTATTTATAATAAGGTAAATTGAAAATTTCGACGAAATTCTAATGATTTTGATTGAAAATCGATTGATTTTCGATCGAAAACGGTCCATTTTTAGCTATTTTTAAGCCGAAAATGCAGTTTTGTGGCCCAAATTTAGGCTGAAACAGGCCAGTTTAAGCCGAAACCTTAGAGGCATTAGAATTCTAATTTTCCAAAGAGTTTGAGTCAAAATTGATTGATTTTTGATCATTGCCAGCTATTTTCATGCCGAAAATGCAGTTTTTTGGCCTAAATTTGGGCTGAAACAGGGCAATTCAAGCCGAAATTGGGCGATTTTTCAGCAATAATCAATTTACAGCCAAAATTTCTAGCCAAAAAAATCCACTGTTTCCGCTACATATTCAGCTAAGATTCCCCTAAATTCGAGTTTTTTTAAAGCCAAAATTGGACGATTTTGTCACCGCTTTTTGAGCTAAGAATAATCTATTTTTGACAAGTTTTTAGCCGAATATTCTCTATTTTTCTGTTATTTTCAGCCTGGATTCCAACTGAACTATTCAGATTTTCTACTGATTTTCAGTCAAAATAGTTGCTTTTTCCTTCTTATTTTCAGCGAAAGCGGCTCAAACTTCAACCGATTTTCAGCTAAACTGAGCCGGTTTTCTAAAAATTATCACCCGAAATTTCATCGAATTTTGACTGGATTAATGGCAAATTGCCAGATTTTTCCTAAATTTCGAGCAAAAATTGTCCAGTTTTGGCTCTTCTTTCAGTTGGAACTGCTTGATTTTTTGTTGATTTTCGCCGAATTTTCAGCCAAAATTAGCTCCAGTTCGTCAACTTTTCAAAGGAAAAATAGTACCATTTGCCCTACTTTTTCGGACTAGGTAGCTCAATTTTCGATGAATTCTGAGCCAAAATACCTCAATTTCCTTCCAAAGCTTCGACTAATTTTAGTACGAAATGGCCCTATTTTGGGCTCTTTTCCAGCCAAATAAGTCCAATTTCGGCTGTATTTTCGACCAAACTAGCTCAATTTTTGATCTATTTTGACCAAAAAAGTACATTTTTGTTAAAATCAACTCCATTTTTGATCAGTTTTGACCTAAAATACCCCAATTTCCACCAATTTCAACCCTATTATTTTTGCAGTTCATCACCGGATTCCACACAAAAGTCAACTCAGAAAACTTCCGAAACAACCCGATCTTCTTCGTCGCCTCAAAAGTTGCTCCACGGTTTCAGGCGGTCCTCATTCGCTATATTCTCGTTCAGTCGATGATAGTCGGTGAACCGGGTGCCGTGTTGAAACGAATCGCTTATGAAGAATGCAAGGCCTTCCTTCAAGCGTCAGATGATGCTGGGGGCGTTTTGTGAGCGTCTCACTTCTCTAGTCATTCATACCTATGAGGTGATGACTCTCGGCATTTGGGCCAGTCGGTACACTATGGAGAATGTTATTCAGTTTTATGATAAGAAAATTAGCGAGGGGTGAGTTGCTGGATTTGGACGGAATTTTGGCTTAAAATGAGCCATTTTTTTGGTCGAAAAGGGAGAGAAATCAGTGATTTTTCGATTCGATTTGCCAAAAATTAGAAAATTTTCTCTCAAAATGGAGATTAGGCCTATCTTGCTCCAAATTCCACAAAATTTGGATGATTTCTACCTGAAAATGCAGTTCCGCTACGTTTCGAAACCCGGACATTTCAAAACCCAGACATTTCGCAACCTGGGTTTCGAAATGTCGAGAAGCTGAAATTTTGGCTTAAAATGAGCCATTCTCGCTCAAAAACGGAGATAAATGAGTGATTTTTTGGCTCCGCGATTTTTCGAAACTCCGGGAATTTTGAGCTTTTTCGAAACTAAATTCCGGAAAATCCAAGCTTTTCGGAACCTATTTCCGATAACTCGTAATGAAATTCCGGGTTTTTCGACCTTTTTCGGGTTGAATTTTCAGAAATTTTTAGCCTTTTTCTAAACGGATTCTCGGAAATTCCGAGCATTTCGCATCAGAATTCCCGAAATTCCGAGATTTTTTGGAACGGATTTCCGAAATGTATAGCCTTTTGCGGAGCAAAGTTCCAGAAAATCCAAGCTGTTCTGGATGAAGTTCCGGGAATTTGTAGCTTTTCCGGAACTGAATTCCGGGATTCAGAGCATTTTTCAGAACTAAATCCCGAAAATTCTGGAAAATCTCAGCTTTTCGGGCCGAAAATTCAGAAATTCCGAGCATTTTTCGGAGAAAAATTTTGAAAATGTTGATGATTCGAAACCGCGACGTTTCGAAACCAAGCCATTTCGCAACCAGACATCGGGTGTCGAAATGTCGCGGAGCCGAAATTTTGGCTTAAAATGAGCCATTCTCGCTCAAAAATAGGGAGAAATTAGTGATTTATGGGTCCGCGGCATTTCGGAACTAGAAATTTCGAAACCGCAATATTTGGGAACCGAGACATTTCGAAAACGCGAAATCTTGAAACCGAGACATTTGGGAACCAAGTCATCTCGAAACCGCGAAGTTTAAATTCTTATTTCGTTCTGATTCTCCAGAAAATCGACTCAAAAAATTCGAAAATTTCAAGCAGAATTTTCGATGGTTTATCGTCGCGGAGCCTAAAAATGAAGCAAACGCGCTCCAAACCAACTTCTTCAATTTTCAGAACCGACGAGTATCACATCTACAACTATCAAACCCTAATCGGTGCCAAAGTATCGAGATTCTGTTTCCGCCTTCTCGTCAATGTGGGCGCCTACCGAGAGACAAGAAACGATCTGTACCTCTCTGAAGCTCTAATAGGATACACCACTCTCGTCGCCACAATGTCAATGCTTCGTGGAATTCTGAAAGTGGTGCTCTACCGGTTCAAACCCTTGTCGGAATTGGATGTTATGGATCCGCTGTCGGAGCAACGTATCAAACGAAATCAACTGATTGATTCGTTGTGTGAAGCGATGCAGCAGATTAAGAGATGGGCGACAGACGCTTCCCTTTTAGAGGATGTTAGTAGGGGTATTTGAATAGAAAATTATGGGTTTGGGTCAAAATTTTGAGGTTTTGAAGCGATTTTTAGTCGAAAATTCAGGATTTTAGAGCAGAAAATAGGGTTTTAGAGCCCAAAAAATGGGTTTTCGGTACCAAAAATTGTGAGATTTTACGGTACTCGAGTTTTCGCTCAAAAAACAGAGGTTTCTAGCCGTAATTTCAAGGTTTTTAGGTGTGAAACTACAATTTTTTGGTAGATACTCAACTGCTATGGGGGTGATCAACTGCTAAATTTTGCTATTCTGCTATGGATCAACTGCTATTTTCGCCACTTTTGGGGTCTCAATTGCTATAGCTACAGCAGTTTATCCAAAGCAGAAGAGCCAGATATAGCAGTTGAGACACTAGCAGTTACAACATAGCAGTTGATCACCCCCATAGTAGTTGAGTATTTTCCGAAAATTAGGAGTTTTTTGATCGAAAAATTGGGTTTTTGAATCAGAAATGAGCGCTTATTTTCCCGGAAATTCAGGGTTTTGGAGCTGAAAATTCGGCGATTTCAAGTCTGGGTTTAGCGATTTTTCATCTGAAAATAATAGTTTCTAGCCGTGATTTTGGAATTTTTCAGAAAAAAAAGTAGAAAAAAAACTATTTTTCACTTGAAAATATTATTTTTCGGCTGTGATTTTAGCATTTTTCAGTAGAAAATCATGATTTTTAGTCAAATTTCAAGATTTTCAAATTTTGAGTCCGTTTATATCATTAATTCCCAAGATTTGACGATTTTGAACTATGGCATCTGAGTTTTCTAGGCCATCCGATTCCAAGACCCTAGAAAAGTCCGACAAGTGTTCCTGAGCACAATGCTTCTTACAAAACTCAAAAATAGTGATTTTGGGCCGAGTTATAGCCGAAATACCGGAAATATTTATTCTGAGCAATCGGATTTTCCGGTATTCTGTTTATAACTCGGCTCAGAATCGATATTTTTGATTTCTGTGAAAACCATTGAGCTCAGGGGGTCAACCGGCCGATGTTTCATGAATGTTAGAGAAAAGTGGCCTAGAAATCCCGAAATTTGGGTTTCTAGGCCACCGCTCCGAAATCGTTCTGGTATTTTGGTTAAAACTCGGCTCAAAATCGATTTTTTCGAGTTCTGTAAAAACCATTGTGCTCAGGATCACTTGGTGGCCTAGAAATCCAAAATCTAGGGTACTTACGCCACCAAACTGAGAAACCACCCTGCGCCTTTAAATAGAAGAATCAGATCTTCCTTCCACCAAAAAATTCATCATCCCCATTTTTTCAGAGATCGCAAGTCCACTTAATGATTCAAGTGCAAACAGAGCTGAAAGCCAAATTCGAGTGTGTTGTATTGCCGGAAGACGGTAAAGAAGCAGTCGAGAAGCAGGAAATCATTTGTCGTCTACTCGCCGCCATCGACACTGTTCCACATCAGAATGCCAATTTAGCCAATATGGAGTCGGTCACCATGTTCGAGTGTGACGTCAAAACGACCGCACAGGAGATTGCTATGGTAATACTTTTTTTCGGAGTTATGTCCTTGAAAAATGGGGCCTGCCGTCCTGAATCAGGCTCCAGAGCATGTATATAGGCCCCGCACCTTCAAAATTCAGACCATAGCTTTGAAAATGAAGCTCTGTCGTCCTGAATTAAGCATTTATGATTCAAATGTAGCATATTTGTGACGAGCCGGGTCTTGTCAGAAATTTTCAAAAGTGGCTTTTGAAACAAAAAATCTCGAAAAGTGACTCAAAAATCGGGATTTTCAGACTGAAAAAGGCGTCTTTTGGGCTAAAAATATCAAAAATCTTACTTTTTGAGCTAAAAATTCATGTTCTTGGCCTGAAAAACGAGATTTTGAGGCCCAAAATTTCTGGAGTGTTTTGACGGTTCCGATATGTCGCGGAGCCTCAAGTTCAGGGTTTCATACTCTAAAATGAGGCACCTGCCCCTCTCAAAAAAAAAAACGATCCTGAGCAAAACTGTTCATATCATAGTTGTGACGAGCCGGGCCCGGCCGTCCTGGACTAGAGGCGCGAACTTCAAATTTTCAATTTTTTTTTTTCGATTTTTGAAGCTTTTGATTAAGCCCCGCCTCTCTCTCCACAATTTAGCGCGAATGCAAACTTCACAGGTCCCCAAACTGTACTTTCATTACGAAAACTATTGAAAAAAAATTTTTTTCTGAAAAAATTCGAAAAAAAATTATCCGGGCTTACCGGGCCGGGCCGGGCTTCAGAATCACAACTATGGTTCCCATGGATCTCAGAAATATTGATTTTAAGCCGAGTTGATATCGAAATATTGCAGATTTGTATTCTGAGCAATAGCGACTTTATTTTGGTTCATAACGGCACTTATCCTATTGAAATAAGGCCTCTACCGTTGAGAAAGTAATTCTGAACAAAATCATATTCACAGAATTCAAAAATAGCGAACTTGAATCAAGTGTTGCCCATTTTACCAAATCGCAATAGCTCAGAATTTTTTTTTCAGAATTTTTTTCCGGTATTTTAGTGATAACTCGGCTCAAAATCAATATTTTTGAGTTTTGTAAAAACCACTTTGCTCAAGAATACTCGACGCATACTTTTTAGAGCCTAGAGTTCGATAGCCTAGAAATCCCAGGTTCCTAAATTCGCTCCAAGGCTCCTCCCCTCTGGAACTCCTTAACTGAATATATATTGCAGACGGAGAAGTACCTGCGAATCTTTGGCGATGTCAACATCCGCGTGAATTCAATAATGGAGGAGCTGACGACGATGGTGCAAGCCGTCTACAACACTATGGGTGACTACGACAGAAACACCCCAACAATCATGTTGCCGTGATGATTCGATTCATTGGATTTATTGATTTTTTTCTGTATCATCTTCGATATATATATCTTAATATCTATTATTCTATTATTATTACTATTTACACATGAGAGTTAACCACCTTTTTTCTTGTTTTTTTTTCTAATTTCTAACCCCACCCCCTTCGTTAACCCCGCCCACTTTTTCCCCAATCGATTTTTCCCAATTTTACGGTGTAAAATTCGCCCCCCTATCCCCGTTTTTTCTTGTGTTTTTTGTGGTTTTTGAGCTTTTTGAATTGCCGCTCGACCGCAACGCTTGGCCGCGACGCGTCCGTTCGGTGCGTCGCGGTCGCGTTGCGGTTTTTTTCATTTTTGCCTAGGAGATCGAAGAATAGAATAAACGAAATGTTATTCGGAGATTCTATTTTTTGAAAAAAATATTTTTTTAAGGAAAATTCGAAAAATCAAAAAATATTTAAAACCGATGATGTACTCCATCCGGCGATGCCACTCGGACATATCGGGCATTCTCCACGACGTCTGAATGCAGATTTGTGGAGGAGGAGGAGGAGCCAGTGGAAGAATCCACGGCGAAGGAGGTGACATTGGTGGAGGAGGCCGATGAGGAATAGTTGGAAGAGTAGGCAGAAGAGGAGCTCCGTTGGGAGGAGGGAAGGGTGTCGGGCTGGAAATTTGGAGGGAATTTGAATTTTTTTCCAAAATTTTGAAATGGACGTTTTTTTTTTTGAAAGCGGACAGCCACCAAAATTCGGAGGGTCTTACCACGAAAAGGTGTTACTGTAATAATTATTTTTCACAACTTCATTTGGTTATTTTTCGTGGCGGGACCCGACGTGGCCTAGAAACCCAAATTTCGGGATTTCTAGGCCATCAACACTCAAAAATATCCGTCAAAAATCCCATTGCTCAGAATAAAGTTTTCCAGTACTTCGTTAATAACTGGGTTCAAACAATTCGACCACCCATCCCTGGGGACTGGGGCATGGCCTAGAACCAGTACTGGGATTTCTAGGCATAAAGGG
>GL380852.1:0-12717 GCA_000143925.2 Caenorhabditis brenneri | reverse complement strand
TTTATCTGTTCCTCTTAAAGGATCTGACTGAATAGAGCTTTGGAGTGAGAAGGTGGAGGAGGAGGCACTTTAAGGAATTCCTTACGAATTCTTTACTTTTTCCAACACAACACTTTTTATCTGTTCCTCTTAAAGGATCTGACTACTTTAGAATTTTGTCTGTTCCTCTTAAAGGATCTGACTACTTTAGAAGTTTGTCTGTTCCTCTTAAAGGATCTGACTGAATAGAGCTTTGGAGTGGAGAAGGTGGAGGAGGAGGCACTTTAAGGAATTCCTTACGAATTCTTTACTTTTTCCAACACAACACTTTTTATCTGTTCCTCTTAAAGGATCTGACTACTTTAGAATTTTGTCTGTTCCTCTTAAAGGATCTGACTACTTTAGAAGTTTGTCTGTTCCTCTTAAAGGATCTGACTGAATAGAGCTTTGGAGTGGAGAAGGTGGAGGAGGAGGCACTTTAAGGAATTCCTTACGAATTCTTTACTTTTTCCAACACAACACTTTTTATCTGTTCCTCTTAAAGGATCTGACTACTTTAGAATTTTGTCTGTTCCTCTTAAAGGATCTGACTACTTTAGAATTTTGTCTGTTCCTCTTAAAGGATCTGACTGAATAGAGCTTTGGAGTGGAGAAGGTGGAGGAGGAGGCACTTTAAGGAATTCCTTACGAATTCTTTACTTTTTCCAACACAACACTTTTTATCTGTTCCTCTTAAAGGATCTGACTACTTTAGAATTTTGTCTGTTCCTCTTAAAGGATCTGACTACTTTAGAATTTTGTCTGTTCCTCTTAAAGGATCTGACTACTTTAGAATTTTGTCTGTTCCTCTTAAAGGATCTGACTACTTTAGAATTTTGTCTGTTCCTCTTAAAGGATCTGACTACTTTAGAATTTTGTCTGTTCCTCTTAAAGGATCTGACTGAATAGAGCTTTGGAGTGGAGAAGGTGGAGGAGGAGGCACTTTAAGGAATTCCTTACGAATTCTTTACTTTTTCCAACACAACACTTTTTATCTGTTCCTCTTAAAGGATCTGACTACTTTAGAATTTTGTCTGTTCCTCTTAAAGGATCTGACTACTTTAGAATTTTGTCTGTTCCTCTTAAAGGATCTGACTACTTTAGAATTTTGTCTGTTCCTCTTAAAGGATCTGACTACTTTAGAATTTTGTCTGTTCCTCTTAAAGGATCTGACTACTTTAGAATTTTGTCTGTTCCTCTTAAAGGATCTGACTACTTTAGAATTTTGTCTGTTCCTCTTAAAGGATCTGACTACTTTAGAATTTTGTCTGTTCCTCTTAAAGGATCTGACTACTTTAGAATTTTGTCTGTTCCTCTTAAAGGATCTGACTACTTTAGAATTTTGTCTGTTCCTCTTAAAGGATCTGACTGAATAGAGCTTTGGAGTGGAGAAGGTGGAGGAGGAGGCACTTTAAGGAATTCCTTACGAATTCTTTACTTTTCCCAACACAACACTTTTTATCTGTTCCTCTTAAAGGATCTGACTACTTTAGAATTTTGTCTGTTCCTCTTAAAGGATCTGACTGAATAGAGCTTTGGAGTGGAGAAGGTTGTTGCCAAAGTCCGCCCCAAAGCCTATACTTTGACACCCTGAAGCCCTATTTACGTCCCTTTCGGTATTGCCCGCAATACTAGGACGTAAATAGCCTTCTTTCCTGGTAAATACCCTTATCTCATTTGAATTGCCGCCCTTTTATACGAGTTACGTGAGCAAGCGCGCTCCGCCGCACGCACAGCGTGCGCGCGTCGCGGCTAGCAAAACGTTTCGTATATCGCCGACAATACGCACTCTGAATAATACTGAACCACCTCACGCCGGATTCGCCGAAGTTTGCTGAAGCTGTCGACTCAACATCACCGCTCGAACACTCGAATCGCTGATTGATTGAGCCGCTCGACAATTCTTCCAGAACTCATCTTCGCCGAAAAGTCAGGTATTCGCTCGCGTTTTCCCCTAGAATTAGGCTAAAACCCGTGCACCTAGTTTAAGTATATTTTGGTCAAGTTGCTGAAGAACCCATAGCCGCTCAATGCTGTCTACACTCACGTCTCCAGCTGCCGCTCCTAAGTAGTTCTTCTGTAAACTCCTTTTTTTACCCAAACCGGCAATAAACCTTGTTTGTGTACTTTACTGTATTTGGCACTTCGTACTAATTTCAGGTCATACAACAGAGGGGAATTTAGGTTATTTGTCCTTATCACAATTCTAACCCCTCCCTAAGTCAGATTAGCTCAGCCTATTTCTATACTGAAATATTCGGTGATAACGGTGGAGTCGCAGGCCTCCGACGGCCAGAGCAGCTCTTTCCACATGGTGCATCGAGACCGGTTCAATTTTGCAAGCTCCGCTATTAGTTTTGCGTTTTGAGACGCTTTGGATTTGTGTATAGCCCTATCTATTGCAGAAATGTGATATTTAGCTGCTCATCCGCTCTTCCATTGCCATCTCTGCGTAAAAACGAGGAATTCTATGCAAAACTTGATTTGTTGCGGCATTTCGGCCATTTTTGCTGAAATCTCCGCGTAAAACCAATGAACCTTGTCGGATCATCGAAATATGGCGCTCATGTCTGACGAAAAGGGTTAGAAAATCTTTATTTCCCTTTGTTTGACCTCGTAATTCTATGTAAGTCTCCATATCAGTTCAAATCAGCACGCCTCCCTACACCCTCTCGCCGCAGCACGCTCTCTCGTCGGGTTTGCATTTTCAGGATTTTTAGCATATATATTTACGCTACGTAATATTTTTGCTTTTTCAGCCTGTTTTTGCATGTCAGACCGTTCGATATGTTATATCCGCTCGCGATTATTCAATGTTTATGTCGATATTGACTGCCGGCATATGGCCCGCTCACGAGAATATTTTCTCAAAATTCCATATATTCCGACGATTTTTCACGTCGATGTGTCTATTGAATCATTATAATGAGCCCGATTATTATCGGAGAGATGAGCGGCTGACCCGCGAGTCCCATATGAAAGTAGATGTACCGGTTTTTCCTACTTTTCATCACTGGGCGAATGCCGAGAGATCCGAGCCAGCCTTTTCGCCCGCTCGCTATCTTCTCGAGAAATATTATTGTTTCCGCGGACTGACGCATTTTCGTATTCGAGAGTGCATTCGGTCGCGCCGAACGGAGTAATATTTAATTCTATCCACTCGTTCCGCAGCTTCTGAATTTTCTCAGAAATTCTGTCGTGTTTGAGTGAAGAACGGCGATCTCCTGTTTTATCGATTTTTTGCTAAATTTTAGCGAATTTTTCGGTAATTTCAGCTAGTTTCGTCTGTTATTATGTGAAATTGTCTTTTTACTGCTGATTTTCCTGTCAAACTAGCGTAAATTCACCTACTCCGCTCCAATATTGCATATATTTTATTCGCCGACTACGGTGCGCAATCACTTGGCCGGGGGATTACGGTAGACAATTACACCAAACGTTGTTTGCGTACTTCCAAAACATTTCGAAAATAAACAGCGACATTCCATTTTCCTTCGAATTATCTGTTTTTCTCAGATCTCGAACGATTTTTATTGGTTTCTTCGCCGTTTCAATTATTTTAATCCGCATAATTTTGCCTTTCCGCAAGTTGCCTGATTAAAATAATTATTTTCCAGTGAGTAACCGCTCGTTTTGACTCGGAAACCTCGGAAAAACAGTGTTTTGGCCTATTCAGTCGCAAACATCGATCGAAGCCGCTCGGATTGACCCTTCTACCCGGACATCCAGCCGCTCGCAGCACAAAGTAAGTATTTCCCATTTGAAATATTGAAAATAGTAGGGAAAGTGCTGCCCAAAAATTCATTTTTACAAGGCGAATTCATGCCCAAAAATTGATTTAAAAAGGCAAAATCATGCCCAAAATTTCATTTTTGCAAAGCCAACTGCTGCCCAAAATTTTATTTTGGCTCGGCGAATTGCTGCGCAAAATTTTCGCGACGGCATCTGGACTTGTTCCACCGTTCCCGAAAAGATGAAATAAAAATCAATAAGTTATTCGCATATCCGATGACTCGCTCACAGGCGTAATTTTGCGATAGGCATGAGCAATCGATTTTCGAAAAGCTCTTTCTCATCCATAAAAAATTATTATTGTTCCGAATCCGCGACAGATTTTATATAATTCTGTCCAGTGATTTTTGAGCAAGCCTGATGATGTGACAACGTCGCAATGTGTGAATAACAATATTTATTTCGAGAGTTCAGTGCCTCGATTCATGTTTTATTCTGGAAACTTGTTTTCGTTGCGAGGTTTCCCGCTCGAGAGTCGATTTACTAGGAATATCCACATGGATTTTCATTGTCTGTCGTACTTTTGCGCCGAGAACCGCTCGAATTCTTGTTGGAAATTATTTCTTTATGAAAGCTAAGCCAATGAAATCTGTTGAGAAGGGGCGGAGCCGCGTCGCGGTTCCGTCGCGGTCGTTTAGCATCAATTTTGATGTCGCTTCCCTTCAAGATAGCCTTTCTCATGCTTCCTTTCGATATCTTCCTTAATTCCCGATAAAATATCGATCGCACACTGAATAATACCTCATTTCTCAAAAAAAAAAAAATCATTTCTCTTCCCAAAATAAGACTAAAATATTGTCTTTCACATGGAAGATAGTGATCATCCCTTTGTCGAGTCCGCTCGAGAGCCACAATCCATCCTTTTGTTGAGTATAAAGTGCTCTGGGAGTCCTTTCGAAGTTGACTAATAAGCCGGTTGAGCCAAAGACTCTTGAGTTATCTGCTCCGATGGCTGATGAAGGTGATTATGGAGAGGATGATAGTATTAAGTATTGATTATTCAATCTCCTGTCCTAGGATGAGCAAAAATGATCCAACCCGCTGTCTATCAGCTTGGTAATGATCGATAGGCTTCGTCAGAATTCCTCGTGCAAGAACTTCAAGTCTTTTGCCGAGGCTCTGACGCTTCAGCCGCTCGCTCCATTTAATCCGATGGCTAATTGAAAATCGATATTTCTCGAAAATAAATTAAATCTGTTCTAGCACTGGTCCGAGAATTTTGCAATCAGACGAGATACCTGTATGAGAAAGAGCATTTCATAGAAATCGCTCATGCTAACCAACTCAGTGACTTCCAAGAACTGAGCACATATTGTTGCATAAAGATAAGCCGCTCGAAACCGACTATCATTGGTCGCCCGCTTGGGGCCTACCACACTGGTAGCCGCTCGGTTAGCAGCCGCTTATTCTTCAACAGCTCAGTATCCTTGGCCTCATTTGAGATGCACAACGTCTATGCTCAAACATTCGCTCCTCCACTTCGATTCCGAAGCATCAGGAGGCCGATAGACATTAGACAAGTGCTAAGGTGGCTATCAATCAGGCGATGTCAACGTGGCACCGTGGCCATGGAGAATCCATTGAGATCTCTCCCCATAAGCCATACCACACAGTACATCGATCTCATTTGTCCATGCATACATTCTCTGACATCGGTCGAGTTCATTTGTTTGGATCCGCTCGATTGCAAGACTAGACGATTGGCTCAGGAAATCATGATAGTCCTTCAATACCATCTTCGATCAACTTTCTTTGGGAGTTTGAAGACCTTGAAGATCAACTACATTTCCATACGAGTCTACGATCTAGCCGCTCGTGCCAAGAACCAAAAATGAAATCCAATCAATCGATTAACTTTCCTGATAATGTATCCACTTGAATACAATGTTGATAAACCTGTCTTGGGTTTTGTCCACCTAATTGGTTCTCATACCGTTGATATTCATTCGTCCTTTTTTCTGGTTGAGACTTGACGCCCGTATATTCTGGCATCATTTTCATTTTCATGTTAATATGTCCTCATCAGAGAAAACCGACGTAGTCAACCGTATTGACTATACTAATAAGACAACTCCTAAAATAAATGATCAACTGGTCGCTACTCCTCACCGTTCCATCGACAAGAAGCAGTCGCCATCCGCTCGTGTAGCAGATGATTCGACAATTCTTCTTAGAGATGAGATTTATTCGGTCAAGGAGAAACGCAAGTGTTCAAGCAATGGAGGAATACATCGCTAAAAACAGCTCCGGTGGTTTAACACCCCAGCTAAAAAGCAAAGGACTGACTCATCCCCGAAAAATTCGGCTGATGATAAGTTCAACCCTTCAAGTGATGAATCCTACCTGGATCTAAAATATGTCTATGAAGGTAACAAATATTAGCGTTCGCTCATACACCTTTATATCTTTGGTTTACAAAAAGCTCCGTAATATCCGCTCAGCGGCCAAAGAACCCATTCTCAAGAAGATCAACGACCTCGGGAAGGACCTTTCTGAATTATAGTCTTCCATGAGCGAGCCCAGAGCTGCGTTCAGCAAGATTGAAGGGTTCTTCACAGGCTTTCAGTTGTCCTCGACGAGTAGTGTTCAACCGCTCGAAAAGAAAGAGTCAATAGAAAAACCAGAAGAGAAGGCATGAATTCGAATTGCTAATCAAAAATAAAAAATCAGTAAAATCCTTCTTCCTGAAGTACCCATGTGTCTTCTGTGATAGTAAGGTTCACAAGTCGAAGGATTGTGATAGCTAGGGTACCTATGCAGCTTGTATCGCTCGTGGCAGAGAACTCGGTATCTGTTTCATATGTTGTCAGCAGTACACTGACACCGGAACAGGTGCTCATGCTTCCTGTCGCGCATCAGCGATCAGTTGCTCTGGCTGCTCCAAGATTCTTGCAAGTGAAAGAATGAGGCCAACATAACCGCGCATTCTGCTTTCGCAAGCCTTCGGAACCCCAGTAATTGTCACCAAAGCTAAACAACACGGTACTTAACACTTAACCCTGATACGTCAATCACTAGTGCTTTGTATTCCAGAAAGGCAATGGAAAAGTTCCACCGCTCGATGTTCAACGCAAGCACCTAAGATGAATCTCCTTCATCCGCTCGCAAAATTCATCTTCTGACAATACATCCACTCGTTAATTGATAAACCGGCTATCACTTGTTAACCTGTTTCCCGTACCTGACCTGGCTAGGCTATACCATTATTCTAGTCCTTTATAGACTAATAAAATAATCTTTGTTGACCTTATGTGCTTTCCGATTTTTTTTTTCATTTCTCATGAGTTTGTTTCTCTGTTTCTATGTTTATATCAGAACTGAGACGTCTCTCAGAGGAATGGATGATGATGGCGCACAAGGTGGTGCCTACCCAAGTTTCCTTTCGACACAAATAAAAATCAAAACCGATCTCCGTCAATGACGCGTAGGTCAGCAATACAGAAACTATGAAGCGCCTTTGACCCGTTGCTAAAGCCTCCCTCCGGGAGTTAGCTTTCCAACTCCTGATCAATCGGCTCCATAGCATCTGTGAAATCCGCTCGAACCCACCTCAGAACTATCCTCCCCCCGGGAGCATTCGCTCCCTTGGACGTATAGTTGCAGGTGCGATTCGACGGTAAAATCCCGACTGCAACATGAGCTTTCCCTCATGGACCAGCGGCTAAATAAAACGAATAGTTAACCCGCTCTCCTTCGAAAGACTCCTCCCCCCGGGAGCACCCGTGCTTCAGGAGGCACTGGATCTTTCGAACAGAGAGCTGAATTAACTCCTGGGATCGGCAACTCGTTCTTGCCCTATCCTAATCAGTCACGAGAACCTATACCAGTGATCGTGCATTAAAAAAAAAAAACATCACAACCTCCGACGGAACCTTCCCCAAGGAGGGGACCCCGAGATTCGGCATTAGGTTAAATGTAACTTGACCATATCGAGTCTCAGGCAGGGCTACCGCTTTGATAGACTACTTGCGATACTCGTAGGTGGCTATTGCAGTGGCCCCAACGCCAGGGATCCAGGTCTGGGCGTTTGCTAGCTCTCAGGCCAGCCAGTCCGATTGAGTTGCAATACGAAAATTATTGTAATTTTGATTTCTGAAACGGTGACCTGTGTCTGTGTCTCTTCACCTTATATGAACGCATAGACTGATGCTCCCTTGATGATCCTTTCTGATCGAACGAGGCTATCAACCTCAAAGTAGATCCGGAACCCTATCTGCTCTGAACCTCTATACCACAGATTCGACGATTTGAAAAAAGGTGTCCAAAGTGGCAGCTGGGCAAGTCGGTTGATGCATGTAATCTGTGCCTTCGGCCAAAGGAACATAGAGAGTTTAGAGCGGAAAAGATCCGTCAGTGGTACACACGAATCCGAAAGTGTCGACTGATAACCGACACCTTCCAGACAAGGCCTTTTAGTACCATTGGAATAGGTAGACGGAGCTAGGTAGTTTGTTATTAGTATAACGATGAGGACTACGCAGGCATGGTAACACAAAATTAAAACATCAAGTCATCATCAAAAATCATTTAGCAAGTGGAAATGAGTAGCATGTTCAGCTATGTCACGTACTGAAATCTCATCAGAACGAAATGAGAATCAAGACTTAGCTAATGCCTTGTTCATATAACAAGCATAACACCTGCTGCAATAGTCAATCAGCAGCTCCTGCGTGTAGATCCCTTCTCCGTTTTCTGAGTTTCTGACAGGACAGAGACTTGGAGAACCGAGAGGATTATCATGATGCAGCTAGCTCTGATACCACCGCACCCAGGCGTCTCCCTCCAACTTCCTTTTCTCTTCCGAGACTTGGAGAACCGAGTGGATCCCGAGGGCCGGAGGCACATTGACCACCGCACCCAGGCGTCTCGGAACCTTTACCGTTCCGTGGCTGAGCAATCAATCGCGAAGAATAGTTTTCCGAATAAAGGAACATTCTGAGCGTAATACATTTCCGTATAGTGACCCCTGAACAATGCGATCTTCAAAGTACCGGCTAACGATCTAAAAGAGTTGGTCTTCTTGGTATTGATCATTACGATGCAGTCGGCGGACGGTCGTAATGCTCTGGCATCGCGCAGTGCCAGAGATAGACAATATTGAGTTGCCAGCTTGGATTGGTCATAACCACGCTGCTCTACCACCGAGTGAAAACATCCATCCTTCGAAGAGAACCCTTCTTTTCGTATCCACTAATGATTGCCTTTTTTCAGTTAGCTGGGATCATTGTCTACGACAAGTCTTCTCGCCCAATCATGCAATCATTTTCAAATCGCTCGAGCCGCTCGCGCTCACCTCCTCAACAACATCAATCGAGTTCGGATGACCCATCGGAATCGATTCGCAAGAGGAACACAACTCGCTCCGCCGAGGGTTCAATGGAGGCTTCTGTTGCACAGAAGTTCGTTGGACCAATCAAAGCTTACATTACGATGGTCTCTAACAACGCTGAGAATCTTATTATGATATCACAGCAATGGTTGGACTACCTGAGTAATGTAGCTGCTTCCAACGCCGACCAAGACGAGCTCCAGGAAGCTGATAAGATCCTTCTTCAAGTGCAAGAAGCTATCCATCAGCTCTCCGGCCTCGATATCTTCGTCGCGTCGAAGTTTAACAACCCGCTTATCCGCTCTTCCACGGATCGGGAAAAATACTTCCATGAGGTGCATCAGCTAATCCAGGACGGCGACTATCGCAGGAAGCTCACTGAGCTTACTGTGACCTCGTACAAACTGGAACACCAGCTCACCGAACTGGGAGTTAATATTTCTCCATTTATTCCTAGCTCCACTGGAGACCTCACTGGTTCCAAACAGGACACAGAGGATTCTGCTAGTGACCCTTCTCTACATATTGATCCGCTCGCTGAGCCCCGCCACCGGGATTCTCAAATTGAAGTCAATATGGGAGCTCCAAGGCGTCTTATTGCAGCCCCAATATTGTTCGCAGCCGAACCAAAGGTTGCGCCGCTTGCGACAGCTCCTGAGCCGAGTTATATGAATATCACTCAGTCAACAGGCCTGTACAATGCCGCCAAAATCCTTCTTCTCCAACAGGAACTAGAGTACATGGAAAAATTACACGAAGAGGATGCTCTCACAAAGGAAAGACTCCGAACTATGCTCAAGAAGAGTTGGGAGGAGTCTGAGAAAATGAGTAGAGAACTTGAAATCTTACAGCTCATTAAGCAAGTCTCTGAGCTCAACGAGAACAGAGATACGCAAGCTGCAGTCAAGCCCCTATCCGCTCGAAACCTCTCAATTCCTTCCTCAAATGAGACAGTTCATAAGGATCTAACTTCTGAGAGTACCCAAAACATTATCAAATCAATAATAAAGTTACTTAAAGCCCTGGAGTCCCAAATTAAAGGTGCCCATTCCGCTCGTGACGTAGTAGATGATGATGACTACATCAGGAATCACGAAGAGCAAGTCGATGCCGAAGAGCCAACACGAAAGCCCGAAAAGCCTTCCAACCCGCTCCCCGGCTACTACTCTTCTTGTTCCCATGTACATCAGGCTGCTCCTCACAATGGGACGAAACTCGGAGCCATGATGGAAATCATGACTTCAGGCAATGGCACTGGGAATCTAGACATCTTCAAGCAAAACTCTAAAAGGCTCACAGCCGATCAATCCAACAGTAAAAACAAAGGATCCAACCGTGAGCATCCGCTCGTTTATAACGCAGCGCAGTTCCAAAATGATTTCTTTGATCCCATCTCGAAGTCCAAGCTTCCGGGGTATTATGCTCCAGGCACCAATGGCGTCAATTTGAGATTCTTTCATAAAACCTTCCCTTTCGAAGATCAGGAAGCCTCAACTTGCCCAGTGTGCGAAGGAAAGCATCATCCCATCAGATGTCCGCTCGCTAGTGCTGATTTCAGAAGACTTCTGACGGCCAAAAGCCTATGCCACATCTGTGCTAGGACGCACAACATGAATAAATGTCGTGCACTCTTCCGATGCGGATACTGTGATGGATTGCATCACATGGGTGGATGCCCGCAAAAGGAACACTACAGAGATATAGCCAATTATCCAGCAGAAGCCAAGACAAGGGCAAAGTTTTGTCGTGCCCCAAATAACAGCTCTCAATAAGCCAGTCAGAAGCTTGGCAGGTACAGAATCCAATATAACGAATTCTGTATCACAAGCAGACTTGCCAACTGCATATGTTGTTTTGTACCCTGCTGTACCCGCTCATATTTCGTCTGTTTCTAAATCCGCTCGTCCTATCCCAGTGATTAAAAAAAAAAAAAAAAAAAAGATCAATGTTTAGTCAGCCTTCAGTATGCTGCTGCGAGTGAAGTCTCCTCCTAGTGATTCAAGTGGCAGTTGTATCACGGTTACTCTTCGACTGTCACGTGTGTCCCTGAAAGCCTACGAAAGCCTACTTCGGTAGACAAGTAGTACGCCCTTTTCACTGGACAATTCACAAACATTCAAGTAATCTAGACAGGCACTTCACTCAAAGCCTACGCATCGCAGCTGGGTAAATATTAAATCTTAAAGTTCCAGTCTCAGAATCTGTTCAATCGTTTTTCAAGCCTGATAACTGAGTTGACATCAACTCCGAAGCAACCCTCAAGCTTAAGACATGTATATGAATTCCCATCAGTCGACTCCTTTTGATTGCTGAACCAGCATGAGAGTAACTGGCCGGAAGTTCCAGCACATATCTTTAGAGGCATTGCAAGATTTGAATAACCATAATGATCCGCTCTGAAGACACGAACACAAAAATAATCTCAACCACATATGTCTGATCTCACTCCTTCTTATTCTTCTAGCCTCCTAGTTTCCAGTACCCTCCTTGACGGCTTTGAGTTATCTTGGCTGAAGTCTCTCTCCAAGGAGAGACCATGTCTGTCCGGACTCTAAGACTCGAACTCCGTCTAGATAGTGGGCTAGTGACATCCATAGAAGACATAGACGAGTTGACCCTCGAGTCGTGGGTCCTCCAACGTTCTTCATTATCTGTATCCGATCCCAGTATCGCGAACAGAGACTTGGAGAACCGAGGACTGCCGCACCCAGGCGTCTCACATCATTCATCAAATTTCGACCTTTGGCAGATTTACCCGCTCATTGTCTCCACTCTTCATGAGATGGCACAGCCAGAGCCGGGAATCTGGTATTTATTGAATAAAAGGCCATTCTGATTCTGGACATGTCCATTGCACCTGTTCCCTGTTTTATAACATAACCGGAGCCACGTGGTCTATCATGTTCACTTTCACATCAGATCCCCCTTTTTGATTCAGTAAGCATTACCAATTGTCGAACATCAGAAAGCAGCAGGTCTTAGAGCCTTTTGTATACCCGCTCGACGATAGCTTAACAAGCTTGCTTTCGGATAAGTGTGAACCCAGAGTCGTTTGAGTTGAGCTTCTATCACAGATAGAAGACAGCTCCTGGTATTCCCTATCCGCTCCAAGCTCAAGTTGTCAGGGTTCATAAGCAAAAGCCTATACAAGATCCAATCTTTCGAACATACATACCGCTAGAATCATGAGTCAGCTTTCCCCTGAGTCATGTCTCCGGTAAAACATCATTCTATTTCCTCTTTCCTACTCTGGAATTTTCTCAGTCCATTCAAAGAGAAAGACTTCGGACTCGTCGTCAAGTATCTAGAACTGACTTCCAGATGAGAGATGAAAATACATGTATGATGCTACGACAGTTGCCGGATACGCGTATTGCTGATGCTGAGTTTAACTCTGCAAAAGTAGTATGCCTTGAACCCGACTGTCAGATGAGTTTTTTAATGCCCTCCAAAGCTTTTTCTCATCACCCAAAAACTAAACAGTCAATAAAAATCAATAAAAATTCTAAATCTTTCTCACACAAATGTATGCTCTAAGCAAGTGATTGTGATTTGGCTACTTGGAGAACCGAGTGTCC
>GL380851.1:4766-18972 GCA_000143925.2 Caenorhabditis brenneri | reverse complement strand
AACTCATAAATCTTGAATAAAGTACTCACTAGAAATAAGGAAAATGCCTGTAACCGCATTGTTTATCTTCCTCGACCACCCTTTTGAATTCACAAAATCCAATCGAAGTAACCAAATCATCTAAAATCTCATAGTTTTTCATTGTATGCTCTTGTTGCCTTACCCTCTCCACATGAATAAATGGAGTACTTTCATAATCTTCACGAGTCAAACTTATTCTGGAGGAGACCGATTTTATGGAATTCATAGATTCCGTTGAGATAACAGAGAGTTTTGAAACGGAAGGTAGCATTTTTTCACATCTGAACAGAATGAAAAAACAATGCGTTTCAACTGAAGGTAATCCTTCCGCCTCGGTAATCCGATTCATCGGAGGCGGTCTAGTGGTACTGTAATAAAACTTTTAACCTTTGAAAATCGCTGTGTTTACTTTTGAAATAGTTTTGTTTTGGGAGGATTTTCCTTGTCTGTAGCCGAATAAAGAGGAAACAGATAGTGCAATTAGAGTTTGAAAGTATTTGGGAAATTTTTCTAGATCTGAAAATGATGAGGCTAGTTTTATTTATCCGATTCTAGATTCCTTATGTTGTAGAAAACTCTTCTGTTAGCACGAAACTTCTTGAAGGTTTTTTATCTACTGAAAAAAAATTGTGAAACTGTTTCCGAGGCAAACATGAAGATTTCTTCATCCCGAAGCTTCCTTATTCCCTCCGAACTCTTCTTTCATTTTTCAAAAACCATCCATATTCCCCGACAGCTTGTCCTTGATTTTGATCCACTTAGTCTAGTTCCTCATCCACTTTTTGAACAAAATCAAAATCTGAAACGTGTTCTTTAGAAGTCTCTTCCACCTATCTTCCAAAAAAATCTCGCCAGATAATTTTATTCAATTTTTCGTTCAAAAAAGCGATATTCATTGTAACATGCCACTCTCACGTGACATTCAGATTTCCTTTGAAGATTGTAAACATAAGATTGCGGGGGGATTTGAAGGCCAATCAAGACAATGTCAACCTTCTCATTCGAATTTGAACTCATGCTTATGGCCTTTGGAATGTGTCTTGTTTCTTTGTTGGCACGTTCTCTCCACCACCTGCTGACCTGGTTACATTCGTCGTAAACAAATTCAAAGAAATCATAATATAACGAACATATTTCATAATAAATAGTCAGTTTTGCTCACAAGCTGTTTTCAAATGTCTTGCTCAGTTTAAAAGGAGAAAGATTGACTTCATTTTTAGATTCATTTTCTTGATTAAAAAAGAAGATTGTTCTAGAAAATCTGATTTTTTAATGTTCGATAAGAGCGAGAGATGTCCTATTTATAGTCGGAATGGAGCAAAGTTCTGGTTGGAAGCTCTACAAAAGAAACGGAACTCCCGGATTATGAATTTATTTCAAAAAACTCTAACTCTATTTTCAAATTCAAATGACTATTTCTGTCGTTTTCGTAACTGTTTCTCTGTGAAAAGGTGTTTTCAAAGTTGGAATATTAAATGTTGAGTTTCTAGCTTTTGCCTGATATCCGCATCGAACTTTAAAAACCTCGTATAGCAAATCTTGATCAAAAGTGCACTCATTCCAATAATGCCAACCACATTCTTGAATTCTAGACCCGCCCCTACGACACACCCTTACCACTAGTAGATCAAAATGTTTTTGAAAACCGACTAGACTCAAAATTGATTCTCATCTTTTTTTCATTCTCTCTATGCCGAATCGATAAATTACCTTGTTTTCCGTTTTCCTTCTTTTTTGGCACATGGAGAGAGCATTTTTGTGTTGTTGTCTGGTCATTTTTATATTGCCTTGGTGCAAATAAATGTTATTGACGTTGTCGAGTTGTTCAAAGATCCTTTTGTCTATAAAAGTGTTGATCTGGAACTACTGATAAGACCTCTTTCCATTTTGTCTTTCAATTTTTCGATTGTTTGATTCTTTTTTCATTTCATTCCCTCTATTCCTATCAGTTGATTGAATTGAACTTGTGAACCATATCTCTTTTTGAATTCCGCTGTGACAAGCATCGCCAAAAAAAGCCCAAGGTCTCGAAAGTATATCAACTTTACAATTCTAAAAGAGATAGAATACGATTTCCTTTTTTCTGCAAACTGAACATTATATAGATGACTGTATTGTCTTTGTTTCTCTGCACTTTCTCAATCTCTCTTCCTTTCGATTCGACAATGATCAAATAAAAAACCGTGTAACAACTACTTTAGATATCATACCTGTCTTCTTTTTTTTTCCTTCAAGACGATTAGAAGTTTTTTGTCGGTCTCTCATGTTCCGTTGGTTTCGATTCGCTTAGTTTTTTTTAGAAATTAAGATGAAAGGAGAAGATAAAGAGTGTGTTCATTGAACTGACCGTACTTTATAGCCAAAGTCTGCAAGTTTATTTTTTGATCTACTTGTATTATTTGAAAATTCATAATTATGAGACAGAGCCCGCATTCTTGGGGTGTCCCATCCACCATAGTTTCAAAAGATTATCTTGAAGCCTGTACTTTATGTTTATTCTCGAACACCGTTTTTTTCTCAATACATATTCCCTCTACGTCATCATCTACCAGTTTCAGGTGTCAACATGTCGACGACCGACCAACAATCGTCAGTTGAGGATCAAACTCTGTAAGAATTTACTTTTTTTTTATTATTTTCTGGTTCCTTGTTAATGATCACATGATGATATTTTAAGTGAATTCATAAAATTAATGGCCACCCACATGGCAATCTTCCACGTGGGGTTAGGGAAACACATGATGGATGACCGCTTTCTGGATTTATAGATGTCATCTTTTTTCAGTAGAATGACGGGGGTGTCAGTTTGAAATTTCAAAAGGGTATTTGTCATGCTGCTAGGCTGATGGAAGGCGTTCTAGGGGACTGATCACACTTCTATGGTATATATTTTATCTTGGTGAATAGGCTTTTCAATCGTTCTTTTGAATGTCTTTCGCTCTTGAAAAGACAATTAGATTGATGCAAGAGAGTGAAGGTAGCTATCAGGAAAAGAGCCAGAAAAGAATCAACGAAAACCAATAATTTAATGACAAACGCAACCTTTATTCGTAACATTTCACTAGTTTATCAAACAATTTGGCTCTCGCCGCGTTAGAAATAACTTCTAAAAATGAAAATTCAAAGTCGTGGAATGCAACTTTGTTGTCGTATAATCCTATTGCATGATCGAAGAGATCATTCAACTTGTACTTATCGCCAATGAATAACTTTTGAAATGGTGGTAGTTCCGTAGAAGTTATTGCAAAACTTTCGATGCGACTTTTCGGTGTGTTCATCTGGAATCGATCGGCAAGTTCCAGAAGAGTCGCGACATTGCTTGCTGAAAACTCCGAATTTTCTGGAATAATCTTTTACAAAATATTCCAAAAACGAACCGGTAATCTTCAGCTGGTCGTCATGAACGAGACTCAATAATGTGCCAATTCCTTGGAAATCGACCTTTTCAATTGGAATCTCCTCCATCGACTTTTCTTTAAAATTCGAATTGAAAAGAGCGTCGAAGTAGTCGGAGTGGTAGGAGAGTACCTGTAAATTTGATGCTGAAATCAGGCTCCGTCTTTTATTCCCACCCCCTTGGAAATAGGCACATACCGCTTTGTTAACATGTAACTTCTTTCCGTCGACGACCAGAACTGCATCAGTTTTGCGTGATTTAGCGAGTGCTTTTTCGTAGATAGTATGCTCCGGAGTTTCAGACATTTGTGGCCGCAAAAATTTGAGAAGTATTTAGAAAATTGTTGAAGATCTTGACATTCCAAATCTTGGCATTCCACATCTTGTTGACATTCTAGTTCACGTCAACAAGTTCATTATTTTTATTTTTTGTACATAATCGGTTTGGGAATCGAAACTGTTTTTTTCTCAACTATTCCAGAACACGTTAAAATATAAAATTTATTTTTCTGTTATTCACAAAATCTGAATCGCAACCGTTTCTGTTCTTTGAACAATTTTATCATTTTCAGTGTGAAGTTTGTCGAACAAACTGAAAAGATACTATTATTTTTCGTAAGCCGTGGAATTCCATTTTTGACTGGTTTGAACCAAGGGAGCTAAGCAAAGATGCTTTGTGATGCGAATTCGTCCCGTATTTTTGTGGTTAATGTCCAAGACAGCTAACCAAACAAACTGTAAATTGGTTGGTAAAAAAACCAGAAATTGGAAAAAAAAACTTTGTTCATATTTGATCTTTTGAGTCAAAACTTGAGACCATTTTGGAAAAAAGAGGTTTTAAAAATTGAAAAACTGTGATGAAAGGTTGTTTGATGATAACCATCTTTTTCTATGATTATTTTGTACCCAAAAATTTGAAATTCACTCTAGGATAACTCGAGAAGGGCTAAACCTTTTTGACGCTGATATGCTATGTTGATGCGTTTTGAAATATTCAGTGACTCTCACAATGAAAGATCATCAATCTAACTTTCATCTCCGTTTATGCAAGCTACCGGTACCTCTGTTCGGTGTCAAGCTGTTTCTTCATAGCATACAACTCTTCGTAGTAGCGCTTTTTCAGTATGCATTCAAAAAACATCTAAAACACTATCAATTCTTCCTTTTCCTCCGTACATGCTTGTCTTGCTCTATTTCATCCCAAGAAGCTCTTCTGATTCTTTCAGTTTCCTTCCAACTCGCCAATAAGTGTTAGCCCTAGTTTTTCGAGAGTCACGTCCACTGCTCTTTCTTTCTCCTTCCGTCCCTTCCTCTTTTTATTGCATTTCCATTTTTCCAGTGCTTCCTCGTTTTCTGATAAGATAAGCATGGTCATCAGACACGCTGACCAAATCAAAGTACTGTCATTTTAAGCCATGAACAAAGAGAAAAGAGGAACTCTGATAACTGCCACTTGACTTAAAGGTTTCATCCTCCTTGTATTGAGTTGATAAGTGGATTTGCAAAAAGAATCGGTATCTTTTTTTTGTCGACTGTTTCGATATCAACACAACACTATCTAGTCTAGCATGTCATCGACACATTTTCTCGTATCAAGTAGAATAAATGGCGAGAGAATAAAACCAAACTAACCATATATGTTGATAATATAGTTAGGAACGAGAATTTCGTGAAATTCTTAATTATGAAAATCTATAGGAGATGGTCTGGCTCAACCCTATCAGAGAGAAAATGTTTAGCATTTATGACCTAAATTATTGGCTACATAGGCAAAGTAAGCGGTTCTCCATTCTTGAGGATGTTCCAGTTTTCCATAGCTCTCGACCGAGGGAATCTCCTGAATTCGTAGATCTAAGCGCTTCTTTCCATAAGTTCATACCGTCGTTCCGAGGTCACAAGTTCATTTGCTCTGTGCTTCTTCCACAATCTCTCTAGGCTCTTCTAGGCCGAATCGAGGCTCTGCCCTTCCATCTCATACACTGATAATGAACTTTTATGAGTAGCGGTAAGAGGGGAAACGACGATCAGATAAATGAATGTGGTTGGCAAATACAACAGCAAAAAGTAATGAAAAAAGAAGACAACCAGTTCCACGTTGGTGTTTATGACGTGCCATAACAAAGGACACATTGAGAAGTGCGCAAGAGAGAGAGGGCGGGAGTTGTAAATCATTGTTTTATGATATGACATCAAGTGAGATTTGGATATTGTATAAAAATGACAGGAGATATGGGTTGACACTTTTTTGTAGTCTTTTTGGAGAGCTTCTTGTACTGATGAGCTGGAACAGCTTCGTTTGTCAGAGAGTTAGATCGTCTGAAGTTTCTATTGAAGTTCTGAGAAAATGGTTTGAGTTAGCTATGAGACTTATGGTTGATGAACAAAATCTTTGCACTTTCAAATATGCAGTGCATTTTCAGATTTATTCTCTGAAGTTTCGTGAATTCTCAGAGTTTTCGTTAATCATCCCGATGAGAAACAACAAGTTGAGTCTGCAAAAGCACCTAAGGCGCGACGGCATTTTTTCCGAGTAGGCTGACCGTTCTCATCAAAAGCTCAATTTGTTTTTCATCTATTTCCCATCAAAAGTTTCAACAAGGAGATCAATTACTGAAGATCAAAAAGATTTGATGAGATGAAGTTCCTGTCAGCGTCATCTCAAATGATATACAACCTTCAAATTTGACAAGGCTAACCCTTTCACTTCTTCTCACAGTTATCTATATTTCAGATCTGCTTAATTGTCTGATAGTATGTCTTGTTCGCACGTTCTCTTTCACTCTCTCTATATAGACAAATTCCATCTCTCTCTCTCTTTGTTTCTCGAAAGTGGGCGGAGTCAGAAGAATGGCCTGATCGGTCGGCGGAAAAGTTCTATGCACCCTCCTTTTCTAAACGATATCAAACACAATTCCATTTATCATTTTGTTTCTGTTTTCTACACCACGAAAACGCTCTCCTTCCTGAGTGAGAGACTCCTTGTAGTCTCTGTAATTTGAACACATTTCTCTATGTTTGTATTGGTGACCATTGACAAGAAAAAGTTGAACAAACATGATGTCTAGCTTCTGATTGTTCGAATACATATAAAGCAAATCCACCACATCATTCATTTCATTATTTCAGAAAAATGGTCAACGTCCGTCGTGCCAACTTTAAATCCTTCTGGGATAAGTACTCCGATAAGCCGGATACCAACTCCATGATGTTGAATCATTCGGCTGAAGAGTTGGAGGCCAGTGATCGTGCCGATATTCTTGCCAGTTTGCCACTTTTGCACAACAAGGATGTCGTTGATATTGGAGCTGGAATTGGGTGAGTTTCCAGAGTTTACGGGGTACTTGGGGGCTATTATGTGCATACATTATCAGAGAGTTTTGAACAACCCACTGTTTTCCAAAATTTCAAATTGAATCAAACTATTTCAGCCGCTTCACCACAGTCCTTGCCGAGACTGCTCGTTGGGTCCTCTCCACTGATTTCATCGACAGCTTCATCCAGAAGAACCAGGAACGCAATGCTCATCTCGGAAACATCAACTATCAAGTTGGAGATGCCGTCGGACTCAAAATGAATTCAAACAGTGTTGATTTGGTCTTCACCAACTGGCTCATGATGTATCTTTCCGATGAAGAGACCGTCGAGTTCATCTTCAATTGTATGAGATGGCTCCGTGGAAATGGAATCGTTCATCTCCGTGAGAGTTGCTCCGAGCCAAGTACCGGAAGATCGAAAGCAAAGTCGATGCACGATGCTGCCAATGCCAATCCAACTCACTACAGATTCTCTTCTCTTTACATCAATGTATGTTGAATTACTCAAAGCTTCGTTTTTTTTGAAAACCAACCGTTCATTTTCAGCTCCTCCGCGCCATCCGCTACCGTGACAATGACAACAAATTGTGGCGTTTCAATGTCCAGTGGTCGTGCTCCGTGCCAACTTACATCAAAAGATCAAATAACTGGCGTCAAGTTCACTGGCTCGCCGAGAAGGTTCCAGCTGAGGATGGAGCTAAGGAGACTCCATTCAATGAGTTGGTCGAATTGCTCAAGAACACGTGGCAGAAGAAGCAAGAGGCATGGGATGCCAAGTTGGATGACGAGAAATATGTCTGGTCTGAGAAGGTGAGATAGGGTTTTGATGATGGAATATAACTCGCCCGAAATGACAATTTATTATTCAACCACTCATTTTTTCAGATTTTCTCCACGGCTCTCACTTCTCTTCCATCCAACTCCACCTTCTTCCTCTACACTCCACGTACCGTCTCTCCATTCTGTCACATCAATGCTCATGCTCTCGCTGAAACCTTCAATGCCAATGTCTGGAATACTGAAATCGTGCCAGAATTCTACCGTACCTCCCTCACAAAATCCAACAACCTAAAGGATCAGAGAGTCCGATTCGGATGGAATGAGTCTTTGACTGACTCTGTCTCCTATTGGCGTCAGAAGGATGCTCTCTTCGACGTCTTCATTGCCACTGAATTCTTGAGCTCTTCTGATGATGAGACTGTCCGTCAAGTTCCAAATATTATGAGCAAAGGAGCCAAATTCTTCACTTTGGAACCAGTTGATGAGGTTAATGAGGCAGAGATGAAGGAACGTCTTCAAGGACTTGGATACACATTGAAATCCTTCACCGATGTCACCGATACAGCTATTGATGCTCAGGAGCAATACTTCAAGGATCATGAGCATTTGAACGGAGAGAAGGTTATCCACAAGAACTGGGTTCTTTTGGAGCTGTCTGTTGCTCATTAAATTTGTTCCATGAAATTGTAAATTCTTTGTTTTTTTTCCCTCTCTTTCCACTGGATGGAATTAACTGTACACGTATTTTTTGTTTCCTCCCAAACTGTCGACAAATCACAAATCTTCACAAATTACATATAAAAACGATGTAAAATAAAAAGTTTGCTCCTCTTCTCTCCCATTTTGAATGAATCCCTTCACTATTCTTCTTATTCTTCCACACAATTTCCCCTTATTTTCCCTTCTATTCTTCTTTTTTCCCCTTCAATTTCCCCTTTTCTTTTTCTGATGTGCCCATTTTTTTCGTTCCTTTTCTTTTCTTTTTTGCTCCGTTTTTCTTTTGTGAATAAAGCTACTAGCGCCACGATTCATTCGATGTTTTTCCTCTCACACATACATATTTTTGTGCCTTTTGTGAATATATATCTATGTTGATTTTCTGTGTTTTCAAGCATCCTGGGAATATTTTTTCCCTTCTTTTGACGATTTTGAGTAGTTGACTTCATCTTCACTTTGTGAGTAATAATTCTATGGATCTTGACTTTTTGATTTCAACTAGTTGAGGAAAACATGAAAGGATGCGTCAAAGAAGAAGACGCTTTGAAGGCAATCCCGTTTCGATAAAAAAGTTAGGCTAGCCAGGCACTGTAAAATATGGACAGCTCTGAAAAAGGACGACAATCAGAATTCTGGTGAGCGACGAGTCTCAGATGATAGAATATGACTACCGTATTTTCGATCACAGTTGAACTTACTGCCTATGCTATCCTGTTCACAGTTTCAACGCGATCATTCATATGATGGCTCCTAGCGTTGTCGAATCATTTTTTGATCGCAGCCTGTTTAACTAAAAAAAAAACAATTGGTATTAGTGCATAAGCTGATTCTTCGCTGATCGATGTTCGGCATCTCTACCAGCCAGACATGATTGTTCAGACAGACAATATTTAGTGTTTCTTATTGACGAATGGTGGCAGTTTTCCGAACTTGTGATTTTCTAAAACATACCTAAAGAGAAGCAGCTGGCCGTTCAAGATTATCATAACTGGCCTATTGCCTGATGATAACCATTTGCAGAGTTAATAAAACATCTATCTTCTTGATAGAACCTGTAACAATTGAACTGTCAAAGTTTTGGAAGACCTACTAATCATAGGATGTTGAACGAGGTTCGTTCGAATAGTTGGAGTTTCAATCCCAAACAAAAAGTATTCCTCGGTTACCTAGACTTCTGAAAAGACTAATCATTCTTTTAGCTCGCGTTTTTAATAGCCTTTCAAGCATCTCTCACGTCAATCAAGATTCAGAATCTCAAATTTTCTGCGACACGTTTTGCATAAATTTAAAAGGACAATTTTCTTTGACCCTGTCAATCTCCTTTCAGCTGTTGCTAATTTCTGATCTTTCACACGCTCTGTTTCTCTGATTGACACGAAAAAAGAAACGAATGGAGCGACCGCCCGGAGGCGATGTCCTCGTTTTCAGTCACTATTTTCTCGAGTATAGTATCTTAAAAATGTGTCACGCAAACCTTCCGGAATTGTAGGTTTTTTTCACACAGGAATTGTTTTGTTGTGCTCATTTTTTGCCACATTTTTTCTTGTCCGTTATGCAATGCATTCCAAAATAGTGGTTCTCCGGAGAAGAAAGAAAAACGGAGGAGCACATACACACCCATACGGAAAAAAATGGAAAAAAAAGAAAAGAAAAGAAAAAGGAAGTATCCATCCATCCATCCATCTATCTTCTCTCTCAACCCTCCTTCTCACTTTTTTCCCTTTTTTTCCTTTTCAGAGCATGTGTTGGAGACCGACGACGTCGTCGTGCGTCGTCAGAAGCGGAGCGGAATGTTGAGGAAAACGGAGGAATGGAGACTATTTGAAACTGGGAGACTTAGAAATAAGAGAAACGAAAACTAACCCACGTTTTTGTGTATGTATGTGTGTGTCTGGATAGAAAAGACCGCCCGTTATTTTTTTTTTGGATTTTGCAGCCTTTTTTTAGGACCACATCATTGATTCTGCAGGAAGTCTTAATCTGTTGTGACAGCTCAACATGGGATTATCCTTCCTTCCTTTCTCTAATCTTTTTGATCTGTTTGGGTGTTCGAGATGTGTTAATAGAAAGTGACAGTTCTCGGATTTTTAAAAGTGATCTGAAATATTTTAACACCTGTAATTATATATAAAAATCACCTGCTGTTCATGCTTATTCATTTTGGAGATGCAAGAATCCTATAATTAATTCCAAAGGGAGAAGAGGGAGGTTTGTAATTTGAGGTGCTAGAAGAGCTCATGTTCTTTGTCTGGACGAAAAATGTTTCGAGGTTTTGAGGAACTTATTTCGGCAATTTGAAAGTTTTGCCTACAGCTTTGCTTCAAAGCAAGTTCAGTCGGGAAAAAAATGACCTTAAAAATGATTGTACATGAAAGGCTAACTTTTGAGCTTGATAAATACCGGAAGAGAAGCTGAATCGAAAAACTTGACTATGGGACTGTTATTCCTAATTGAAAAGGAAAAGGTGATTCGCTGGCAGTTTCTCCATGCTCCGAGACTTCTACCTTGAAGTTTTAGTTTTCTAGCAACTTCGAGTTCCTGATTCTGGCTACTGTAAATTTTTCAGTCGCCAAAAATTGTTGACCTCAGATTTTTGAAACAAGAAATCTATTGTTGTATATTGACCAATGTTGTATATTGAAACCAAACTATTCCATCGCTTCATTATTCACTGAATGCTGTGCAACATCAAAGGACACTCTGGACATAAATTGAAAACATACAGTAACTAAATTCCAAAATAACGAGAAATTTTCCCTCTAGTTCCAGTAATCTTATGAGTATGCTTCACTTCAAGATATACTGAAAAAAGTGTTGAATCCAGTGATGTGTCAATATCATCTCATCATTTCAAAAGTTGCAATGTTCTCTGTTTTTCTCCTTTCTCTCTCCAACTTTTAATAACCCTAGTCTAGACCGATCTCTTATTAAGTGCTTATCCGTTCCAACTCTTCACTTCCTTTCCCTCCCCGTTCCAGACAATTCGAAACTCATCTTTTTGCACCTGTTGTAAGTTTTCACCTGCATATATTCCATTCTTTTTTCCCAGTCATTGAATTATTAAAAATTCTTCCCCCTCCTTTTTCTGCCCCACTCATTTTTTTTATTTTGGGCACGTCATTCAGAAAAAAAAGAATGTTGCGTGATTCAATGCTCCATGAGCATGGATAATTTGGGATATAACTTTATGATTTCATCGAACTTTTCTAGTTTCCTCAAAGATTTTGGAACTTTTACAAATATGATTTTTGTTTGCCGAACATTTTCGGATTGTTGTGAATTTCTTCTCAGGGAGTCTGGTTTTCAAGATATTTGATTCTTATTCTTGGAACCTAATTTCTTCTGATTTTTCCTCATTTTCTTCAATTGTTCTTCGACATATGATTACCGTATTTCGAAAATTCCTGAATCTAAGCAGTATTATAAACAGGATAGGCCCCAAAAAGAGATTTACCGTAACACTTCCAAAAGAAGCGATGAAAATTTATTAGCAAAAACGAAGTTTCCTTTTTTCGTTTCCGAATTTTTCAGACTACAGTACGCCCTCGAACAAGAATCACTCTTCGATTCGTCATTCCTGACGCGGTGCTACAAAACGTTTCTAGACAGGAAAACAGTCATAGAAAGATACTCAATTTAGACTTGAGTTTATACATTCAATCAGAAGAATCGTCTTTTGAATACAATCATGACGCATACTTGAACTACAACCTCATCTTGTCTATTACGTATAAAAAGAGAGAGAGTCTACAAATATTCTTCCCCTTATTTTCTATTTTTCTTCTCTTTTTCAATCTTATTCTTCAATCTGTTCTTCTTCTTGTGTCCAGTCCTCCAATTACCTTTTCTATATCTTCTATCCTTAAAAATTCAGAGTATTGAGGATATGATTCACGGTTCTAGTGCCTCTCAAGTTTTTTTCCTTTTTTTCAAGAAATGTGCGTGGGTCCCTCTCTTCTCTTTTCATCTGGAGAGTTTGGGTCCGGAAAAAAAACGAGTAGGAGGCGACAAAAAATAAGGAGTCCGTCATCAAGAATGCATACATCAATGATTAACAAATCAATCCACGGCGAGAAGAGAGGGTCCTCACTTTTACTTACGGAGAAAGAGAAAGTTTTTAAACCTAGATAAACCTTAGGTTTGGGTATTTTAGATTATGGGATCGGTGTCTTGTCAAACTTTATTGGAAAGTCATGGAATAACCGGTATTCAGATGCATGCAATTGTTTGTATGGAGTTTCAAAAAATCTCTGAATAACCTTGATTTGTTGTCTCTTCACAACGTCTTAACTTGATCGTAAAAAAGATAGTAAGTAGGGCTTTTGAGTATTCCGATCGGGATAACTTCTTTTACAGTGCCCACTCTTACATAGTTCTTTTCGAAGCACTTCCAGAAAGAAGTATTCAGTCATTCGGAAAAACTCATGTGATCCAAGATTTGTATAACCGAAATTTATCTTGAACCGCTATCTGAATGTGCAATTGAAAAGTTTCTTCAAACACAGTCCAAAATTCTGATCTCAATTCCATACCACTTTGTATTTTCTGTCCTAAAAACCACAGAATGTCGCTTGGTAAATATTTTGATCCGAAGTCCTTTCAGTTCATTTTTGAATCATCGACTCTTTTTTACTTCCTGGAACTATTCTATTCATTAAGATCTCTTGTGCTTTCCCGTTTTCATTGCCCTAGACCCATTCCTCTCTTTCAAAAATAAATACAAGACCTTCCTGTTACGAACCTTTCGTTTTTCTCGCTATCGAACGCCCACCTAAACAGCATCCTCATCTCATTTCCTTTTGTCTGTTACGTCAGCGAATTGATAACATAATACATACTACTACTACGCAATGAGTTTGTTGTGAGCACTTTCGACGTAAAAATCACATGATCGTCTGACAATTTTTAATTGTGATTCACTAATTTCTCTTTCTGACTTATCTGAATTGATTAATGAACCATCAGTGTTTCAGTTTATTTTGAGCTTCCATGACTAAAAATTGTAAAACGTCATAGTTTGAAAAAAAAGTGACAAGTCGTAAATTTGATAGAGTTGATAAATAATATGAAATCATATTTTGTTTCAAAGTTGCACGGGGGAATAAATATATAAATCTAATTTTGTGAAAGTGGAAATGACATAATTTTAGTTGGGTTCGGAACACAAATGAAAAGGAAAACATTGGTTGACACTATCTGACTTTAAACTGATACAGGTTTAACTCTTTTCAAAACTGTATGTGAATATGAAAGCCTTCAAATCCTAACATCTCTATTTTTACATCTTAGCGTTATGAACGAATCAGGATTGATGCTGTTAATAATTTAGTTATTCAATACTGAGATCTTGGGTTCTTGTGAAATAATATGACCTTGTGAACACACACGAACTTCCTGATTCACTTTGAATCTCGGTAATCTAGATGTCATAGCCAGGGCCTTTCTGGAATCTTCATAATATAAAGATCTTTTTTGTTTGAACATCTGTCAAAGATAGTAGTTTTACAGTGCATCTACAGTAGCTTTCGATGTTCAATTAGAGCGCAGAACAGAGATACCTACCGATCCTTTCCAACACAGTTTTAGTGAAAAACTCTTCTTGTTCAGAGCCCAGAAGGAATACATTTCCAGAGATGTTTCCAAATGATAACGTACCGAATCGTCTTTTTCAGTTTCTGAAACTCAGCCTTTCAACCATCTATCGAACAGTCTTCCCCCAATTCGGAGCAACTTCACAACGAAGAAAACCATGCAAATTTCTCAAAATATCGATATTCAAAGTTCTCCATTCATCCATCTTTTCTTACATCTCCCTATTCTATTTTTATCCCTTTTTTTCACAAATTGTCCATTTCCGTTTTTGTGCTTCAAAGCCTCGTCTTTTCAATGCAGAATACTGCCTTCTGGAACAAGAAGAAGAATTAGATTGGCCAAAAACGAAACTAATCTCTAATTGGCCGAATAATTGCTCTCCATCT
>GL380850.1:0-14119 GCA_000143925.2 Caenorhabditis brenneri | reverse complement strand
AAACAAACCCAACAAAAGTCTAAATTACAATAAAAAAAATATTCTTCTAACGTGAACTCCCCTTACAAATCAATTCTCTACGTGTCTTCCGAAAGCAGTGCGACAGAATTTATTTATCGATTGATTTCTCTCAAGAATGTTTGATATAGATGATTGTGAGTTTCTTCTTCAGTTCTTCCTAAATCGGTTTGTTCAGTTAACACCGGTTCTAAATGCCATTTTTGCGATTTTGTGTCTGAAATTGAAACGGGAAGTATGCATATGAGTTTTGGCGAGGATTCGAAGCATATTGCTGGTATTTGGGGGTGGTACGTTATACATATCTATAAACGGGCATTTTTCAATTTTCAGGAGCGTCAGTTTATATAAACAAGCTGATGTCAACGGAGACTTTATACTCCCATCGATCTTATTCCCAATTGTCCCGCGGAACCCATGTTACAGTGTCTGCGTTTTAATTGAGCCCGTTAATCTTCTTGGTCTGTCTACTGAAAAATTCAAGTACGCCGACAAGTTCTATTATAATAAACAACAGCCGATCCATGGGAAAACTATGTACCTATCAGAAATATTGGATAAGAAAAATGGATGGTTGAGTGAAGATGGAATGTTCATTTGGAATATCGGATTCTGTATTGAAGCACTAATGAATACTTATGGATGTTGGAGATTCAATTTTATCAATATGCCTTTCAAAAATAAATCGGGACCGAATGTGGTGAAAGTTTTGGATGATAACGAAGAATACTGTATAATCATGCATATAATGGTATTTTTGATATTGAGGTAATAATGAGCAAATGTTTCATATTTCAGATGCTCAAACTGCATTGCCCCAGGCTTCCTGAGTTAATGAATGAGGAAAACAGAATTGTCGGTTGTCCGCGTCTCCCTTTTTCTAATCTTTGTCTGAATATTCTACATGGATTTCAAGCAAGATTCGAATTCGAAACTGATGAGCACTTTTTTGGAGTTTTAGAAATTGCGAAATACTTGGGATTCCCAAATGTACTCCATTATTGCGAACGTCAATTGATTGAAGGGGTGATTCCAATTGGAGATATTGAGGACAAGGTTTTATTAGCAATTCAAGCCGATTTCAATCAATACTTGTCGATTTTATTGAGGGAATTGAAGCAGAAAAATGAGTTACTTGAGATATTGAAGAAGACGGATATGGGAAAGATGTCAGGAGAATCGATGAAGATTTGTGTGAAGAAAATATTGTATGGAAAAGAATAAATGAATTTTTGGTCGAAAGATATTTTGAAACGTGAACTTCCACAGATCCCCCGAAAATTGGAAACCCAGAAAAAATCGATAAGAAAAGAAGCGTGGAAAATTTTTATTGTCTATAATTTTATCGATCGATTCGCTTCCTTCAAAATGTTTGATTTCAATAACTGTAAGTCCTCCGCTTATGCCCTTCCAAAAAAAGATTTTCAGTCGAAACAGTTCTCACCGGCAAATTTCGCAACTTTGCCGCTCAAATAACTTCGCCACTCAATGACGAAGGTCTTGAAAAAGTGTTTAACCAAGATCGTGATCAGGTTGCCGGGCACCTTGGGTGGTATGTCACAAAGTCTGAATTTCACTCACATCATTTTTTGATCTCACAGGAAACTCACTCTCCAAAAGGAATCTGATAGTGGAGGAACCTACATTATACCTTCTATTTCATGGCCGAAGACCTATTTCTACAGCATGCTCAATGTCCGGATTTTGATCAATCCGTTGAACCATTTCAATCCGGAAAACGAGAAATTCAAGAATGCGGATCGATTTTATTTCGATATGGACACTATTATTGAAGGAAAGAAAATGTATTTATCCGAAATATTGAATGTGAAAAATGGATGGTTGAGAAAAGGAGTTTTCACTGTCAAAATCGGATTTTATGCAGAATCTCTTCTGGATAAACAGGGTGTCTGGAGATTCAACTTACTGAATAATCCATTCGAAATGAAATCGAAATCTCATGTTGTTTATTTGTATCAAGGCGACACTGACTACAGAGTTATGTGTCATATTCAGGTATTTTTGGATAAACAGACACACAGACCGACAATTTTTTTCCAGCTCCTCAAACTCCATTGCAAAGAACTCTATCGAAAACTAAATGCCAAAAATGAGATGCGAGAGATTCGATGCTTCAACGATATGAAAATCTGTCTGGATATTCTACATGGTTGTCAATTGAAATACGAGGAGCCAGCGTACAGAATTGTATTGAAAACCGCCAAACTTTTGGAATTTTCGAATGTGCTTCGTTACATCGAACTTCAATTCATTGAGGATCCACAAGGAAAAGTGGATATTAGAGACAGGATTTTATTTGCGATTCAATGGAATTTCAATCGATTATTGATCCGTTTACTGAAGGATGTGGAGGATTTGAGTGTGTTGAAGGAGTTATTTGTTATTGGAGGTCCCACGGAATCATTGAGCCGTTTACTGAAGAAAGTGGTCGATCCGATCGTGCTTAAAGAGTTTTGGCAGACCAACAGGGATGAACCTGCGTACGTATCTCGCAAAAAGGTGGATATTGAGAAGATGTCAGGAGAGTCGATGAAGATTTTTGTGAAGAAATTTTTGTATGACTCAGAATAAATTATTATTGATTTTTTTTGATAGTTCAAGCTTGCCCCGTTCGACGCTGAATGTTTCGAATAGGGCCGATTTGGGCCGATTTGGGACAGTTCAGGCTGAACGGGCCGTATCGGTCCAACTCAGACTAACTTATGGCAGTTCTGTCCTTAGGTTTAAAAATTCAAAAATTAGCAAGTGGCCTAGAAATCCAAATTTGATTTTCTAGGCCACCTCGGTGTAAGTCAAATATATTAGGGTGTTCCATAAGAAATGTCGTTTTTTAAAAAAATATTTTGGACTACCATAACTCATTCGAGGATTGATATTTTTTGACAGTTCAAGAAACATTATAATGGGTATAACACCAGTAAAAAATTCCGTTATCCTCGTTGCAATGCTATCATCTACAGAGCTGTAAATTGCAATCAAAAACGAACTGTCGGTTTTTCGTTGCCATGATTCAAAGAGGTGGTGCTCTAAAAGGGAGTTAGCATCAAACTTCAAACTTTTAGGCTGAGATGCTGAAGGGTTCCACATCTCGTATTTGGTACCCATATGGCAATTACTCACTATGCCTTGTTGAAAATCAATGATTCCCGAAAAGCTTTAGAAACTCAGTACTAAATTTTTTGTACTGATTTTCTGGAATGTTTTCTAACTCCGGCTATCCGATTCCATTCGATCTCAAATTTTGCCAACTTACTTTGAGCACCTCACAGAACAAGTTTCCATTGAAATATCAATTTTATGTTACTCACACACGATACCCGATTCAGACTTCATGCAAAAAACTGGGAAATTGCGAACATAATGCACCTCTCTTGCCTTTCTACTGGAACTCGTATGAAGTTGTTTTTTAGTAATCATGACCTAGTGGCATTAAAATAATAGCAAAGAGAAGTTATCTCGTTTCTATCTGTACAGAATTTCCTTCAAATTAAAAACATGGCAAAAATGAGGGGTTTTTGTAACAACTGCCTATTGAGCCGTTGGAGCACCAGGGAGTGATGGTGTTGGGTTTTTTGTAACATAGTTAAGGAACTTATGAATGCAAAAAAAAATTTGAAAAAACATATCTTCTAACAAAAGTTATGAGGTTTTGAAAAAAACGACATTTTTTATGGAACACCCTAATAGCAGTTGAGACTTCAGCAATTACAACATAGCAAATGATCACACCCATAGCAGTTGCGCAATAGCAGTAGAGATACATAGCAGCTGAGTATTTGCCGACAATTCTTGAAAAATGCTTTACAGGAACCGAAAAAATGAGTTTACGTCTATGCTGGGAAATATTTCAAAAAATAAGGCGGTTCAAACTCAATATGGTTCTATAAAATTCTATAAAATACATATTGCTCAGAATAGAAATGCCCACATTTTGATGTCACTTGAGCCGAGGTGCCCTAGAAACTCGGAATTTGTGAAATGCTCCAAGACATGTCTAACTGGAAAAAATTTATCAGTAAAATGTATTTTCTCAACACAAAAAGAAAATCCCAAATATTTATTCGGAGTCATACAATAGTTTCTTCATACAAATCTTCATCGATTCTCCTGACATTTTTTCAATATCCACCTTCTTCATCACCTCCTCCAGCACACTCAAATATTCCAACTTCTCAAGTAAACGGATCAATAATCGATTGAAATTCGATTGAATCGCGAATAAAATCCAGCTCCCAATTTCCTTGTATCCTCTTGGATCCTCAATGAATTGGAGTTCAATGTAACGAATCACATTCGAAAATTCGAGAAATTTGGCTATTTTCAAAATACGATCATAGATGCCGTATGAATATTTCAACTGAACACCATGAAGAATATCAAGACAAAACTTCATCTCATCGAAATTTGGGATCCCATGGATTTCATTTTCAGCATTCATTTTCTCATCTAGATTCTTGCAATGAAGTTTGAGGAGCTGTAAAAACTATCGGTCTGTGTGTCTGTAAGTCCAAAAATACCTGAATATGGCACATAACTCTCAAGTCGGTGCTCTCTCTATACAAGTAGACCACATCAGATGGGGATTTCAATTCGAATGGGTCATTCAGGAAATTGAATCTCCAAATTCCGTATTTATCCATAAGGGAATCCGCATAAAATCCAATTCTGATTGTAAATGCTCCACCAGTCAACCATCCATTTTTCTCATCCAATAATTCTGATAAATACATTTTCTTCCCTTCAATAGAAGAGTCCATATCGAAATAAAATTGATCCGCATACTTGAATTCATCGTTTTCCGGATTCAAGTGATTCACTGGGTTAATCAGAATTCGGACATTGAGAATTTTGTAGTAAGACGATAGTGGTCGATTAAACGTTGGTACAATGTAGGCCCCGCCAGCATCTTCCCCTAATAAAAGAACAAGTCTCCTGAAACAATGGAAAATAATTTTAAAACTCTGATTCAAGGGACATACCAGCCTATAAAACCTGCGACTTGATCAAAATCGTCATCGAAATAGTTTTCAAGACTCCCTCGGGCTATTTGAGTGGCAAAGTTGCGAAACTCACTTGTGAGAACTGTCTCAACTGGAAATCATTTATTAGAAGGGCATGACACTCGAACTCACAGTTATCGAATTCAAACATTTTTTCGCAGAGAACGAGTCGATCAACAGAATGATGGAAAACTAAAAATGAAAGCAAAATGAGAGTTACACGTGTCATATTGATTTTTTCAAGGGTCAGTTCTCAGGGGGGTACACGGTTCGTACCAATTTTTTCTTATAAAATTTTCAAATAAGAGCACTAAAAATAATTTATTCCTTTCCATACAATAATTTCTTCACACAAATCTTCATCGATTCCCCTGACATCTTCCCAATATCCGCCTTTTTCAAAATCTCTACTAGCTCATTACCCAGCTCCAATTCTTTCAATGAAATCGACAAGTATTGATTGAAATCAGCCTTGATCGCGAATAAAATCCTATTCTTGATATTGCCAACCGAAATCGCATCCTCAATTAATTGACGTTCACAATAATGGAGCACATTCGCGAATCCAAAGAGTTTGGCAATTTTTAAAACTCCAGAAAAATCTTCATTTGACTTGAATTTTGCTTGAACTCCATGTAGAATATTTAGACAAAGGATTGAATGAAAAGAGCCAGATGGACAGCCGACAATTCTGTTTTCTTCATTCAAGAACTCCGGAAGCCTTGGGCAATGCAGTTTGAGCATCTGGAATATGAAAGTTTTGCTTATTGTTATCTTAGAATCAAAAATCACCATTATATGAGTAACAACAGGAACAACATATTCATCTTGCTCTATATCCAAAACTTTCACTACATCCGGTCCCCATTTACTTTTAAAAGGTACATTCAAAAAATTGAATTTCCAATATCCATCAATTTCCATGTACGCATCCACACAGAATCCCACATTCATAATGAACGTTCCATCGTCACTCAACCATCCATTTTTCTTATCCAATATTTCCGGTAGATACATAACTTTCCCATGGATTGGCCGCTTTTCGTCATAATAAAATTTATCGGTGTACTTGAATTTCTTAGTGGACAACCCAAGATGATTCACCGGTTCTATCAAGATACGAACACTGTAGCTTCGAATTTTGGGAAAAAATGGGAATAAGAAGAATGGAACTATGTAGGTTCCCTTGTCATTATTAATTCTGCACAAACTGACGCTCCTGAAAAATGATAACTGTCCGTTCCGGCAAGGAGTTTGAAATTTATCTTCCCGGGCGAATACGCGCAACTGCGGCCGGGTACGGTGGGCGGGACTAAGATTGGGCGTAACTGCAACATTTTTCTCCCATTGTTTACCGGCGGATCAGCAGCGAAGATGAAACCAACAAGCATTCAAATATTCGGCGAATAACCTTGAAAATATCGATTTTTTCATCTTTGCTGCTGATCCGCCAGAAAAAAAATGGGAGAAAAAAGTGCTGCAACGTTGCAGTTACGCCCAATGTTAGCTCCGCCCACTATACCCTGCCGCAGTAGCGCATTTTCGCCCGGGAAGATAAATTTCAAATTCCTTGCCAGAACTTTATTACTTTTGCAGTGAGTATATATCATACTGCCCGGCCCGGGCCGGACCGCCTTATTGGACACCCCAAATTTTGGGATTTTTTTCTGGTTTTTTCAAAAATTTTTCACATGATTTTTGTCGTTCCACAAAAAAATGTTGATTACTTTGTAATAAGCTCATGTTTACCTAAGAACATGTTCAAAATTATGAAAAAGTATGTTTTTTCGATAAAAAAAATTGCTCCAAAAAATTGTGCTGACGACAGCGGCCCGCGCGCCGGGCCGGCAAAATCCAGAAATCGGCCCGGCCCGTTGCAAGTATAGTATATATAACTTACCACAACGAAAAACCAGCGATCTGGTTCTCCACGCCAAAATCCATATGTAAATCTTCCGTTCCATTCTAGACGCAAAATCGCTATAGTGGCATCTCGAACCCGTGTTAACTGCAAAAAATTAATTGATAAAAAACTTCGAAGAAACAAACTCACAATCTGTGTAATCAAACATGCTTCAGAAGAATCAATCAATAATTGAAATTGAAAAATACAAGACGTGGTTAACCACGAGTTATTCTTGTTCTTGGCGTGAACTCCGTTCTCTTGCACTCCAAAATCAATTTGCCACGAATTTTTTCATCGATTGATTTGTCTGAACAATGTTCGATGTCAATGACTGTGAGTTCGATGCTTGGTTTATGAGAAGGTTTTTATAAATCACTCATTTTAGTCACAACCGGTTCCAGAATCCATTACGAAAATTTCGTGATCAACATTGAAACCGTAGAAGAGTGTAACTACTATTTTAACAATACAGAGAAGAGAATTGCAGGAGTTAATAATTGGTAAGTGAGACGGGTATACAGACAAACAGATCAACTTTTTCAGGAGAGCCATTTTGTTTAGAAGAACTGATGAGAAAGGAGCCTCCTATATTGCCCAAGCAATCTCTTTCCCTCTCTTCGAAAGATATTCTTGCGTTAACATTTTTGTTTTGATTAAGCCGCTGAATCATCTTGGGCTGTCTACTGAAGAATACAAGTATGCTGACAAATTTTATTTGAATAATGAGGAACCGATTTACGGGAAGAATATTTATCTATCAGAAATTAGGGATGTGAGGAATGGATGGTTGAAAGAAGATGGATCATTCACTGTGCTCTTTACAATTGCAGTAGAAGGAGTAATGTATTCCGATGGGATATGGAGATTCAATCTCCTTGATATTCCTTTCAAAAATCAATTAGGACCGAGTGTAGTAAAGATTTGTGACGCAGACAAGAACTGTGTTATTACTTATATTATGGTATTTCCGGACTATAAAGGTGGTGGAACAGGAGAACTACGGAAGCTTTTTTGGTGACTTTTCATGCGTTTTGTGTCAGTGTGTTTTATCGCTTGGTGTTTTATATAAGCGGGTGCAACACGTTGAAGCAAAAAAACACGAAAAGTCCCCGTAGCTTTCCTGTTCTACCTGCTTTAGAGAACCTGCAAGTTCATTTCTATATTCCAGATGCTCAAAATACACTGCTCCCGACTATCTGAGTTATTAACGAATGAAAACCTAATTTTCGGTTGTCCATATATCCGCTTTGGTGCGAACCGCTGCTTCAACATTCTACACGGAGTTCGATTGAAATTTAAGACGAACGATGAATTATTTGAAGTCTTGAAAATCGCTAAACTCTATGGGTTCTCGAATGTGCTTCGTTATTGTGAACGTCAGTTGATTGAGTATTTGATAGAAATTGGAGATATCGAAGAGAGGATTTTATTAGCGATTCAAGCCGATTTCAATCAATACTTATCGATTTTATTGAAGGAATTGGAGCAGAAAAATGAGTTACTGGAGATATTGAAGAAAGCGGATATTCGAATGATGACAGGAGAATCGATGAAGATTTTTGTGAAGAAACTATTGTTTGGTTTTGAATGAAGTTCTTTGCGTTTTTTTTTTCAAAGGACTGTCGGTTCGGATGCCTGTTTGTCTGTTTGCCTGTTTGTCTGCATGTCCCGATGTTCTTATGTCTCACGATGTGTTTGTTTGTATGTCTGTATGTCTGTCAGTCTAGACTTTCTTTATTCAACAAACAACAAGTTTCATTAATACATCGACCCAATTCTCTGCCTCTTCCCTGACACACTCTTCCACATTATCCATTTTCTACAGTAATCCCGATACGGTTTGTGGATGTACAGCATGACAATAGTCCCAGATATTCCATGGATTGATATCATTGAGTGACCAAGGTTACTGAGCTCTTGGTTACTGTAGGTGAAGAGCTTGGGAATAGCGACGAAAAGCTCGGGGATCAGCATAATAAATAGGGGGATTGAGACCTGGAAGAAGAATCGTTGGTGGTTAGGAATTCAAAAAGGAGGGTCGGTGGCCTAGAAACCCAAAACTTAGAATCGGTTTCGAGGGTCGCAAAATTGAAGATTGCTGGCCTAGAAGCCCCATGCTAATGGCAGATGGCCTAGGAAACCATGGATCGGTGGCCTAGGAACCTCCCTCTCAGATTTGGTGGCCTAAAATCCGAATTTTGATTTTCCGCGGCTTCGTTCACTTACATGCAAACAAATCGCCTTCAACAGTATCCTCTGCATACTTATTCTACATACCGATATTGTCTTGAACTGCCTTCTCAATATGAAATGTGTCATTCCAGCGAACCCAACTACTTGAAAAATCAATAAGGATACTACTATGATTGGCAAGATTTTCGGAGCCTCTGGAACGTCTATATGAATCAAGACCAGTGGGAATTCAGGACTATCAAAGTAGCGGAGCTCGGGAATGTTCTGAAACTTTTTTTTCGATTTTCGGAAAGTTGGGAATTGGGAATGATAAACGAACCTGAAAAACCAATTCCCTATCTTCCAGCGGTTTCATGTTTTTTGTCAAAAAAGGAACAGTCAAGGTCATTAAATAATTTGAGATCAATAATGGGTATCTGATGAATTTCCAGATAGTATTTTGAGAGCAAAGAATATAGAAACGATTTTCGAACACCGATATTGTTGAGACACCGACCACTGAAAATAACAAAATTCATGTGAAAGCTTTCATTTTCAAGACTAAATCTGTCCAGGAACCGAGTTTCTAGCTCTATTTTGAAGCAAGTTATGCATTTTGGAAGTTGAAAATGAGAGACGCAGAGAAACAGGCACTCTGCCTCTCTGCGTCTCTTCCTCTCTCTCTATTTCAGCTTCAAAAGGCGTGGCTTACATTTTCTCGAATTCAGAGCCATACCATTATCGTGAAGCAGGCTATTTCCTTCCAAAACAAAAAAGGGAGACGCAGAGAAGCAGACACACTACCTCCCTCCGTCTCATTCTCTCTCACATGCACGCTTAACTCGCTTCAAAATAGGGCTAGAAACTTTTTTTTACCACTTCGACCAGAAGAGACTCACAAAACAGCACAACCAATGTTATCGATCCTTCCACCCAAAAATCCACCCTGACATATCTAATCAACCCCAATGACACCGCATACTCCACTGGGATGACTGTGAATGGTTGAACCACCACTCCAAATAATAAATCCGAGAGGCAACTCCAAAAGTGCAAGTTTAACATACTCAATTTCACAGATTTCATGTACCCAGGGGTTTGAAATAGGATACAGTACCCACCGAATAGGTTTAAAGGGAGGCAGATCAATCCAATAATGTATAGAATGAAGGAATGGATTAGAGGAGAGTCGAGGAACGACATTGCTCATGAGAATAGTCGGAAAACAACTCCCAAAAAAGAAAAAGTAAAAAAATGTGTTTTTCATTAAAATCAAAGTTCTCGGAAAAACAGCTAGGAGACTCTAGTTCCGTGTGATCTATGGGTTGGAGGGTGTGGCCGAAAATATTTACTGATTATTTCAGCTGGATTAAATGACATGGACTTTTTGGTTGAACTTCACTCAGAATGTCCGGATGTCTGTACGCCAGAATGTCTACACATCCACATTTTTTGATATCCCAGACCGGAATTTCCAGTGTCCAAATGTTCTGTTTAGATGTCCAGAAGTTAGGATGTATGGCTGTCCTGACTTCTTAATGACTGTATGCCCAGGTGTTCAGAAGTCCTGATGTTTTGTTTGTCTGTGTGTCCAGAATATTAGATTTCTAGATTTCAGAATGTGTGTCCAGTTGTCCAAATATCAGGATGTCCGGATGTTTTCAAGTCGGTCATTAAAAATCAGGATCATTCCCAATATCAGCCAAGAATGAGTTTTTCGCCATTCCCAAAAAAAAAAGAATTCTCAGAAAGTTCTAATTAATTCGGAACCGGAAGTAAACAGGTGAATGCCTGTTTACTCATTTCTCATTTTCCTTTTTTCGGGGTAAAGTTTTTTTTCTCAAAATAATTCTGATTAAAGTTCTCATTTTTCAGTTTTGATGTCCATCCAAGTCAACCCTGACACAAAAATTAAAAAGAATCTCGGACATTCAGACACTAGGAAGTATCTTCTATGTGCAGTTGTACATTTGTAAACCTTACTGTGAGCACTGTAAATATTTCATTTGTCCGATTAGAAAGTGGTTGGAATAAAAAATAAACATTTGTTTTCTGATAGATCAAAGTATAAAAACTAAACGTATAGAATTTGAAAACTTTACAAAATAGAACATTTTCAGCTGCTTCTATGACACACCTACATAAATATCTAGACGCACTCTCTCAAAATATTCAGATTCTATTTTCTTTTAAAACATGGACATTTTCGACGAAATATCTCTGCAAAATCGGGGAGATAGTTTCACAATTGGGCTAGTAAAAAGTTTATATCTCGCTTATGGTTTACTAATACTTTTTTATATTATCGGCTTAATTTTGGTATTTCCTTTCTATATCAATGTGTTTAGATCGAATAGACAAAGAGATAAAGAGGTAGGATTTGAAAATGTTCACATTTAAATTATAATTTTCAACATTCGATCCTCCTAGACGGCAGTATATCCAATAACGAAACATTGTTTTTTTGCCACTTGTATATTTTATATCTTATTTATCATATTAATTATTTTATACTCTTGGTATAAATCAACTGGAGAGGAAGGTCTTCCATAGTATTTGACTTGATACAAAACTCATAATAAAATACATGATTTCCAGTAGTATGCGTGAGATTCAAGTGCTTGCACCAATTGAGCCTCTAGCGGCATTGGTAGGTGCTGTCTACTTATTGACAGTTTTCTATGTGCATATACATCATTTGATTCTCTCATTACTTGCATTGCAACGATTCTTTCTTTATTTCTTTTCAAATCAAGAACTTTTCAATGTGAAAGAGAAAAGAATGACAATGATTTTGATGGGAGTTTATATAGCTCCTATATTCTTCTTTGTCATCGGTTATGTGTTATATTTAATTTTCCGCGCGGAAGATATTATTCGAACCGCGACTGACAACCTCGATACAGCCGCGTATTTTTATTTGGTAAGTGAAAGTTTCAATAGGTGTAATCCCGTTTTAGAACTGGCCCCATTAGAACTGATCAGTTTTTCATGGCCTATCCGGTCAGTTCCGCACGAATAAGCCGCGGTCGGCCCGTTTGGCTTGGAACAGCTGTTCGGTACGAATTGGTCTGAATGGGCCTTAATCGATCGGCCCGATTGGCCCTAATTAACCTGGTTTGGGCCCGTGGATCAATTCGGGCCAATTCAGGTCGTTTGGGCCGATTTGGGTCTGACCAAAGCTGCCCTTTTGGGCCAACACAGACACAAATGAGCTAAATAAAACCAAATGGACCGAACATACCGTTCTGTGCAGAACGGGTCAGTTCTAATGCGGGGTAGCTCCTTTCAGTATACTTATCCAAACTGAGTTCAGACTTTTTATTCTGTCATGATCTGTATTTTTCTGACATCCGCTCTTTCATACATTCCAATTGTGATCAGCATCCGGAAACTTTCGCATTTATCATCAAGTATTCAGCACAAGCCGCACAAGTACATTTTGTATCAAACTTTCTTTTTTATTGTTTTCAAAATTGTAAGTAATGACACTTCCAGTCAAATCATTTTTAGCTTTTTAGGGCCACCTAATAACCATTATTGTGAATGAAATCATGGATGAATATCGAATAACACATTCACCAGCTTACGTAACTTCCAATTTTCATAGATCTTTTTTCTGTCAGATTACTTTTCAGAACTTAACAATGCTCTCCCTGATTGATATTCTGTCGACTCCACTTATTATTCAATTAACTTATTTGTTTTGTAACAGAAGGAATGTTCAAGCAATGAGACGAAGAATGGCTTTCAGAAATATTTATTGCTGGTTTTTCAAGAGAACTCAAGTGGAGCCTGATAATCAAAGAATTAATGCGAGTACTACTGTATAATCTCCTAATTTTCGAGGGAAAAAAACTATGCTTGATTATAAATTTTTTTAAGTTTTCATGTTTTAGCTGTTTCTCAGAAAAATTATTGAGAGTAATGTAAATATTTCATCTGTCTGACTACGCAATTCTTAGAATAAAACTATTTCGTTTTGGAAATTGAAGAAAATCACCTGCTGCTATAGCACACATGAGCATACATTTCTTCATCGCTTTCAAAACCTACGAATCAATACTTCCAATGGATGTTTTCGATGAGTTAGTTCTTCTAACTTTAAGTCCTTTGAAAGCATCAATTGTGAGAACCTTATATAGCCTTCATGGGATCATAATACTCTTTTATATTATTGGCCTGATTTTCATTTTTCCTTTGTACATTGCGGTGTTCAAGGCAAACAGGGAACGTGATAGAGAAGTTAGAGTAAAATTGAATATTTAAAAGATCAAGATAATTTTTAGATCACGGTATTCCCAATCATCAATCATTTCTACCGTGCCACATGCCTATTTTATTTCTTGCTCATTTTCTTTTTTACGATCTATATGCTTACTAAAACTGATGAGCCATTTTCAGTGTACAAAGCTAGAGCAAAATTTCCAGCCAAAAAATTCAATTCCAGAGTATTATCCAGATTTCATGATGTGAACTATAGTCAAGTTGCTACCGGATTCGTGTATATTTTGACAATTCTCTATTCGAATATTCATCATTTGATCATGTCTTTATTGGCAATTCAACGATTCCTACTGTATTTCTTCCCGGAAAAAACTCATTTTGAGGTTGGGAGCGAAAAAATGAACATGGTCTTGGCTGGATTTTATATAATTCCTACTTCCTTATTGTTAATGGGTTTTTTTGTGATTATTATGCTATATGGAATGGATCAATATCTAATTTATGAAGAATACCAAAATAAGCTTATTTACACTTACTTGGTGAGTTTGCTCTCTTCGGCATTATGATTATTATCAGATAGGTTTCCTGGGCTGGAACCGCCTAAATGTGGTGAATTGGTCCCAACCAGTCCGAACGAGTAGAATCGATCCAAATCAGGCTTACGCGCCAGGAGAGAAAGAGATAAAGAGAAAGAAGGAGAGAGAGAGAGAGACTGAAAAAGAGAGAGAGAGAAAGAGAGATTGAAAAAGAGAGAGAGAGAAAGAGAGGTTGTGAA
>GL380847.1:2042-15641 GCA_000143925.2 Caenorhabditis brenneri | reverse complement strand
GGGTCCTTTGCTCTCACGGTGACTACGTCATCACCGTGACCCTTCACATAAGGAATTCACCCCTGGAGACAACCAATCGATAGGTGACAGGTGGTGCCCATCCTCGCTCTTTTACTACGTCATCGTCATGACCCTTCCCTTGAGATTATCCTCTACCCCTCTCCCTCGTTATTCCTTATTCACAATCATTCTCATTTGCTCACCTACAGTCTCCTTTGTTTTTTACCTTGTCTTCTACCGATTTTTATGACTTTTCTCGTCATTCAAAAATTTATTTTCAGTATAATATCCAACGATCAAGCGATAAGTGATGAATCTTAATATTCCAAATCTTGAAATTTACCAGCCGAAATATGAACTGGAGTCACAAGTGACAGCAACTTATTCTGTTTCATCTAGGTGAGTTCTTATACAAAACTTGTACATCCGGACAGACATTGAGGTTTTCAGACATTCAGACAATACTTCTAATGGTAGCTCAGTGAAGGTCGAAGTACCTGATGAACCTGAGGCACATGGACCACTAGCCACAAGGAAACCCTTAGGACAATCCGGATCCGGAACAACTGGAAGTTTAACAGAGCAGCGACCGATCAAACTCGAGGAGCCAGATGAACCATCTGAGTATCCAAGTTTTGAGCAACAGGTCATGTCCGAGAACTATGAACCACAAGGATCTGGACCTTCTGCTCATCCGACAAAACCAACGCAACATCGGGTCAAAAGTGAAGTTCCAGATGAGCCTAATGAATATTCAGCAGAACCAGTTTTTATGTCGCTTTCCGAGAACATCAATCCATTCATGATGCAATCATATCCAACAACGGAACAGCAATACTTGTATCAATATGCTCCAAGAATCGAAGTTCACCCGTGTAACCGCGAGCTGAATTTTACTACTTGCCATTTGAACAACTTCCCATCTAGGTAGGTTTTTATACTTAACATGTACATCTGGACAAACGAACCTGGTTTCAGATATACCAACAACAACTCTGCTGGACGATCGATGAGAGTGGGAGCTCCTGGATTCAGACAACCGGCCACTCCAGGACATTTCGAACCCTCAGGCTCGGAAGTTTGCCCGTCGGAACTTGAAAAACGCTCGGCCATGTTCACAAGCTACAGACCACCACGAAGCAAAAAGCGACAACAAATCAATTTCGAGGCTCCAGAAGACACAACTGGACAGTCGACGGAACAAGAAATATCTGAGAACATTGATCCGAGGCTGACTTTTAATTTTGGAGTTGCACCTGTGAAATTTGAGAGTGAGGAGTCAAGCATTAAAATACGTCGAATCGAGTCAGAGAAGCCACACGAGAACGCTGATTCACATCCAACGACCATAAAAGCTGCAGTTCTGGAAAGCTTTCCGATGGACAAATCCAGTTTTGAGGTTGAGGATCCGGATACCATTAAAAAGGAAGCGGATGAAATTACTGTGAAAACCAAGGATCAAAAGAAGAAGAAGAAGCCGAGTCAAAAGTTTTTCCCATTGGTTGAAGACTACACGGATGACTTGCCGAAAGTACGTCTACAATGCCATCTATGCAATACGATTCTAATGCATCAGAATTCAGTATCCATGCATTCCTGCACCCATGCCAACCTTGTTTTCTTCGAATGTGAACATTGTGATCGGAAATTTAAATCATTCAATGATAAGAAAATTATTAAAAAGCACATGAAGAATCAACATGGCATTTTTATTGAAAAAGTCGACTTGGACAAGTTTTCGGAGAATAGAAATAGTTTGAAAGATACGATTGAGGTATGGAGAAGAAAGTGCTTTCCCCTTTTGTATTGATTGTTGTTTAGAGTTTTTTATACATAAATACATTTTAATTTTTCACTCGATTTTTTTGCCTGTCATTCATGTAGGTCTCTAGACAGCCTACCTTCCCCACATGTTTTATAGGCCATGAGGATGCATGGCGAAACGTGCTTCCGTGGCGCAATAGGCAGCGCGTTCGGCTGTTAACCGAAAGGTTGGTGGTTCGAGCCCACCCGGGAGCGAAATCTTTTTTCTTTTTTTATCAGTTTCAGGTTTTTTACTTCAATCTTGGCAAACCACATCAAAATACTTTATTTCTTACAACCCTCAAAGAAATCCCTAACAATTTTCAGTATTGAACAACTGCATTTTCAGGAATAGTCACCACATCAACTCGTTCAAGGTCGAACCATTCAGTAAACAACCGAATTACTAAAACTTTGCTTCGGTCCTGGAGCCAAAAAAACCACATCTTTCGGTTCATTCTGAATCTTGCTGTGAATACCAACGGGTGGCCAAAGACCCGCTCCAATAGATTTGATGGGTTTATGACTCGAAAACTTATTTTGTAAAATTCAAGAGTTGGGTCACGAAGAAAAGTCTGGAAGGAATGGCATACAGATATACAGACACACAGACATACCTCTTTTAAAAACAATAAATCCGCAGCTGTAACTTCTCTTCTCAAAATGTCCACCTTCTTGAAATGAATGAAATTTTGAAGTGGTGCAGTCGAATACCCATTTCGCAATCGAAGTTCTCTCCCATTTTTCCAAGTGTCCAGTTCCATAAATTCCTCGTATTCAACGTTTTCTTCTATATTGAAACAATCAATATAAATTTGCTTTGCTTCAATTGGAGGCAAAACTGTCATCAATTGATTTTGGTCGAATCTTTCAAGGCAGAGAAATTCGGTTTTCAAATTTGAAACTTTCGGGAACTTTTCCAGAAATTCGGTGTTGTTCGACTCGAATTTGATGACTAAATCCTTGATTTCTCGATTGTAGAACTTCAAAAATAGATTGAAATCATTGTAAAATGTATCCAAATAGTTCTCATTTTTCAGTGATTTTTCGTTGAGTGTTGGACTTTCGAGCTCTTTTTTCCGACATGCATTTACTGAACATCCATGTATTTCATTTTGATAATTGACTGTTATTTCATCGTTTTCACAGGAAAAATGAAATTTGACGGAGAAGTCGCCTACAGTAATCGAAACCTTTTCTAGGGGTCTTTTGAAGTTTTTTGGCTTCTGCTGGTCAATGAAATTTCGAAATCTATGACACACTTTTCGAAGAGATTGTCTGAAAGTTTTTCAGTTGTTCGAAGTTTGAAAAAGAAAATTTTCAACTCACGCTGATACATAATCAAGTTTATCCAACAAAACATCCAGAACGGGATTCGGAAGATGAAGAAGAGGTAGCATATCGAAAAAATCAGAAATAAGAGAAATGAAAAATCGATTTGAAATACGGAATAGACCACACTATTCCCTGCTGATAAAAGTGAAAAGAGCGGAGAGTCAAAAATGATAAGAAGTTCGAATAATATAGAGAAAAAATTGGAAATATATCAAAAAAAATATCACTGATGCTGGAAATAAAGAGAAAAAACAGGAAAAAAAACTTGGCGTGAAATCCGAGAAGTTCGCTACCCGAATGGGCTCGAACCACCAACATTCCGCTCAGAATTAGGGAATGATCACATTTTAGTATGTATCTCACTCTCAATATTGCTATTATTAAAATTTTCCACAAAAACTAGACAATAGTTCCTCCCTCTACTCCTTCTTTCACCCGATTTATTGTTTCTCTGCGTCCCCGCTCTCTGTACCCTATCTCGTCAAAATGACTTTTTTCGAAACTATTTGCAAACAGATAGATAACAGGTGTTTACTCCGTTTTTTCCGTTTACTGTTGGAATTTTCGCTTTTTTTCAGTTTTTGTCGCTAGTTTTTTTTTTGAGAATGGACAATTTGCCTAATTGAGAACAAGCAGCTTGCCCAAACATTTTTTGTTTGGCTGATTAATAAGGAGTAACTCGGCCTAGTTTTCCCCAGCTTGGTCAGGGTGATTTGTCTAGTTCAGATTAGGCAACATGTCTAATTTAGCTAGGCCACTTTCCCTAGTTTAGATTGCCCAAACTGTTTAGTGCAAAACCGATAACTTGCCTAGTTCATATTGAGCATATTGCTCTGTTCCGATTGGGCAACTTGCCTAGTGAAAAATGAACAAATCACCTAATTCAAGGTGAGGATCTTGCCTAATTCAGATTGCCCAAACATGCCCAACCAAAATTGTCCCTCCTTTCAGGAACGTTCCCCCTGCTTATCGAATGTCGGAAGAACATAAAATGACTTCCGAGACCGCACCATCCCTACTCGACATGCCCGAAATTGTGATGGATAAAATATTGGAGAAATCGGATTATAGAGCGTTGTGAGTTTTTTCTGAAGTTTCAATTACTAAGTGGGACCCCGAACAGTAGTTTTTGAGGTGAAAATCCAATTTTTTGAAATTAACTCATAATTACACTTTTTAGAACCGTCTAAACCTTCTGATTACAGCAAAATCAGTTTCAAAAGAATATGAACAAAAATAACCAAGTGAAATTTCAGAATGTGCCTCCGAAAAGTGTGTCACACCCTTCGCTCCTACATTGACCAGAATCTGCCTGAAGCGAATTTTCAAAACATCAATATCCATTTAGAAGATGACCACGTTATCCTTCACTATCAACTTCATGGATGCGAAGAGAATGTCGTTAGATATTATATGAGAGACGACGGATGTCACCTGGTTCATGACAATAAATATCTGTGCCTTGAAGGGACCTCACACAAGGAATTATTCTTCGAAGACTTCAAATGCATTCTGAAATTCCAAAGATCCTCCAATCTACATGGATTTTTAATTTTGGGAAGAGACATCTACGATGAGGACGTCTACCAGGAATTCTTGGCCTCTGTAGGAACGATTCTGGAAAATTCTGGAAGAATTCTGAAGTCTTCTGAAATCCGCATTGATGCTCCAAAGCAAAATCTCATGTTGCAGTTTCTACCGCACTTTGATGCGCAAGTTCTGAAGAAAGTCCATTTTGAGCCCAGGGAAAGGCTCGAAATGAATAGAATTGTGGAGCTGGCGCAGTGGAAGAATCTGGATCACGTTGTGCTTCGGAATGTTGTTATCAATCCTGGAATCGAGCACTTTTTGCATTTGAAAAGAGCCACTTTGAATTTCGATACGATCAGTGGAGAGGAGTTGAAGAGGGTTAAGGAGGTAGGTACTGTAGTCTACCGTATCTCGATCGATTTCCCTTCGAGACCAATGATAATTAGATGTTCGAAATCACCAAGTCAAGACGGTTAAGAAAAGTATAATCTTGACATATTTTGAATTGACGGCCAATTTCGCTCAGATACCCGTGAAAACCATATAAACACTCAAAATCATCTGTAACCAAACTCTCAACAATTTCCAGACCCTAATCAGCACCCCCTCAATGGGTCCCTTTTACATTGGTCACCAGAACTACGGAGCTTCCTATGAGTTCGGGCATCTCGTTGGAGATCCAGTGATTTTCGAACGATATGACGAGAAGAGATGGTTCTTCAACATTCCAGGGGACAATGATAAATTATTGTATGTGTTTACTGATGATGATGCGTATGATATGCAATTTACATTTGAGAAAACTCCAAAGACTCATATTTCAGAAGGTGTCGAGATTTATGATTGAATAAAATCGGATTTTCTGGATTTTCACAGTTTTAGAACAGAAACACTTTTCGTTTTTACTTCAACAACTTGGCGTGAAATATAAAAAAAGAAAAAAAAAGGTTTCGCTCCCGGGTGGGCTCGAACCACCAACCTTTCGGTTAACAGCCGAACGCGCTGCCTATTGCGCCACCACAGGTAGACCGCAACGGCCCACCGTCAGCTGTCGGGCGGGCGACCGGCAGCTCACGGGAGAACAATCAGCGGGCGAAGTGCGGACCTGCCGGACAGCCGACGGTCGCCTGCCAGCGGTTCGTCAGTCGGGCAGCACCCCTCCTCTAGGGCTTCAATTAGGCTTTTCGGAATTCATAAATTGAATTCATAATAAGAGTAATAACTCCATTAGTTAACTAAACTACATTATTTGTGTGTAAAATGTGTGTTTTTTCCTTGTTTCCTTCGTTCTTTTCCTTTCGCTAGTTCTCACTTCATCATTTTTCTCAATGAAAATCAACACTTCTAAGTTACGACTGACCATGATAAATTATTGAAATTTTAAATAAAAAGTATTTTTCCAAAGTTTTTTTTGTAAAAAAAACTTTGAAAAAAAATTTTTTTTTCCAAAAAAGTAAAAACTTTTATGTTTTCAGATTTCTCAAAAACAACGTAGAAATTAAGAAAAACGAAACTTCCTTTTTTTTGAAGTGCTGTCTCATCAGTTCCAAAAAATTTTTCGAGAAAACACAAGAAAAAATACTCGAAAAATTTTTAAAAACTTGTCGCGAAAAGTGAGTTTAAAGTGATTATTTTATTTCGGCAAACACTAAACTCACCGACTTACCTTTCAATTCCACCTGAAAATGGGAATTTTTCAGTTTTTTCCGAAATAAAATGATTGCTTTAAAAAATACTTTCTTTCGCAGAGTTTTTAGCTTTTTTGCCCAAAAGTGCGACAATTTTTGACAAAAAAATGTATTATTAATTTGAAATTTTAATTTTCGAATAGTCGTAACTTATTTTCAGCGAAATTTCATGAAAAACATTGAGAAAAATGACAGAAAACGCGAAGTACTCTCGAAAACATTTCGGAAAAATATCTGTTAGCCGACGATAAACACCACGCTTCGGCGGAATTCGGAGTGTCGTTGCGTGCCTACCACTCTCTGCCGACCGCTGGTGGGCCATCGGCGGTTCAACGGCAGGTAAACGACTTTTTGAGAACTGTGGAATTTTTAGATAACATCTCTTTTTTTGTGATGTGACAGGCTCATAACATCTAATAACTACCATTTCTACCATTCTCCCGTTGGTTTTAGATTTTGATGGGGGGTGGTCCACTGGTGGGCCATTGGCAGCTCAAGACATCAAGTAGGCGAACGATGTCTCAAGGGCAGATGAACAACTTCTTGCGTTATGGGGAAATAGAAAATACAAATTCCCTATGCATCGAATGAGTAGAAAAGCTTTTTCAAGTTTTTATTCAATCATGTTGCTTCACCTAATTAGAATTGGTCAATCCTGAATTCTTCTCCACTTGTATTGACCTTTGTGGAAGTCAGTTCAGCTCTAGTAAATGTGCAGATGATCAGTCAGTACAGAATGTTACGAAACAAGTAGTAAACATATCATAAACCACTTTCTCATCACTCATTGAGTGACGCTTATGTGAAATGAACTTGATTCCAATACTACTTCTCTTAAACTGCCGGTAAGCCACCCGTCACCCACCTGCAGCTACTCGCCTGCCCCTCAGCCGCCGTTCGCCTACCAGCGGTTGTTCACCTGCCAGTGATCTGCCAGTGGACCACTCAGAATCGAAATTTCGAGATCAACAGGAAAATGATAGAAATTGGCAGTATTGGATGTTCTAAGCATATTACATTACAAAATACTGGGAAACGTATTCAAATTCCGCAGTTCGCAAAAAATTGTTCACCTGCTCTTCAGCCGCTGGTCGCCTACCCGCGGCTGCTGAGCTGCCAGTGAGCCGCCAGTGAACCACTCAGAATTGAATTTTCGAAAACAACTAAAAAACTATAAAAACTGACAGTGTTGGATGTTTTAAGCATGTCACATCACGAAATAATGGAAAACTTCTTCAAATTCCTCAGTTCTCAAAAAGTCGTTGACCTGCCCTTGAGCCGCCGTTCGCCTACCCGCGGTCGTTGAGCCACCAGTGGGCTGCCGCTGGCCCATCTGCGGTCGTTCACCCGCCGGTCGCCCGCCCGTGGGTACTTTGCGGTCTACCTGTGACGGAAGCACGGCGGAGATATGTCAACCGGGCATTTATCTAGGTCACGTACACAACCTATCTTCCCCCACATGTTTTATAGGCACTGAGTGTGCATGCCGAAGCGTGCTTCCGTGGCGCAATAGGCAGCCACAGGTCGTTCGCGTCCGATCCGTTACGGATGCACCGGAGCCGCGCACGGCCCGGATCGGTAGCAAAAACGACTCTCGTTACGGATCCGTAACCCACCCGTTTGCGAAAATGATGTCTAAAATTTTGATATGTTCTTACCATTCCATTTGTTTTCTGTTCTTTGAGAGTCTGGTGCTTTAAAAAAAGAAAATTGATGAAGTTACCAACTTCTAGGAACAAAAAGAATTGGTAGAAGCACAGAGCCGTATACGGTCAGTTTGCGACTGAAATTAACGGACCGTTTGCGAACGCTCGTTCGCAAACGGAGTCGTTATGGACCCGTAACGACCTATAATACAACGCTCATCCTGAACGGATCTACCCACGAATGACCTGTGGCGCGTTCGGCTGTTAACCGAAAGGTTGGTGGTTCGAGCCCACCCGGGAGCGAAACTTTTTTCTTTTTTTTTCCTTTTTGTCCCAAATCTTTTTTTTGTTTAGCTATCTCATTTTCAGAATTTTTGAAATTCACAACCTACACCAAACCTCACAAAAAATACAAAATTAGTCATGTGTGAAAATTTGTAAAAACAAAAAATCGGAAGCTCAAAATCCACCACCAAAACTAATGACTCATAGGAAGCGCACAAATCACAGTGAATTTTTGAAGTCATCAGAATCCGAATTCGTTTGGCTATGATGTTTTCAACCCAAATCACACTTGCTCCTTCACCCCATGGTTCCAATGATTCTGATCTCTGATATTCCCACGCATCCATTGTTTTTGGCACAATGCCAGATGACGTACCGATGTCTATCAACCAGATCTTATGAATTCTGAATCTATAAAGTAGGAGCTATTCTTCGAAAAGCCACATTTCCTCTTAGCCGTATTTTGGTGCCAGAGATCATATTTACTCCTGTGTCTCAGGGTTAATCAAAAATCTTTGTGTGTGTTTTTCCATTTTTTTTCTCAAAATTTTTGAATTTTCGGAGGCCGGCTTGCTCAGTGTTCCCATGCCGGAGCAAACTGACGCACAGCTTTTTTTCAGGTGAGCTTTACTGTTTTTGTATTTAAAAAAAACCTTTTTGATTTTTTATAAAAAGGTCTTTTGAATAAGACATACGGACATCTGGAAATTTAGAATTTTTTCAAAACAGCAGGCTAAAAAATCCGGAAACAGAGACAGACTGGAATACAGGCAAACTAATGCAGAGATAGATTTATCATCCTCCGGACATCCGGACATCTATTTTCACAGACAGACAAACCCCTCCCCATTTTCAGTAATTTGGTCACAATTATCGGTGCTTATGAATACATCTTTGCCACCACTGACCTCCTCATCAACACTTTCCACGTGTATATCCTATCCCGCCGCCAAATGAGAACCTCCTCCATGAATTCTATCCTTCTCGGAATCGCCCTTGCCGATATGGTATTTCCGGTTATTGCAATCAAAAAACGAGTACGGATTTGGATTTTTGGATCCGGAGAGTGGTATGTCCGGATGTCCGAGTATCCGCAAAGAAAGATGGTTTTCAGTGTGGCCCCACAGAGTATGTTGGAGACAAATATCGATTGGTTACTGTACACGTTGAGGGATGATTTTAGAAGATGTTCCACGTGGCTGGGATTGATGCTAGCAGGGGTTAGAACAGTGGCAGTGAGGAATTCGATGAATCAGAGGTAGGTTTGAAAGCTCAGGCTGCAGTACCTCTTCTTTTTTTTTTTTAGCTTTAACTACATCTCCCAGCCTTCTTTTGGCTGGAAAATAAATTTCTCTGTGGCAGGGCTCAGTACTTTCATCGTTATTTTTTATTATCTTCGTTTTCAAATTGTTGAGACAGGCACCTATTGGACACCACCCTTACGGTATCCCAGGTGGAAAATCTTAATTTTCTAATTGTTTTTTTTCCAGTTGCCCTGGATTCGAACCTGGGTACAGTGTACCGAACTTGGTGTATCAGGAGAGGGATTTTTATAAAGCTGCAAATGGATTGTTCCGGAAGATAAACTTATTGGTGGTTGGAGCATTGGCAAAGTTTCTACCGTGTATATTGTTTCCGACACTAACGATAATGTTGATTAGGGAGTTGAGGAAGGCGAGGATAGCCAGGGAGAAAGCGAGAAAGGAGGGAAGTGTTAGTAATAGGTGAGTTGAGTTGGTCTGTATGTCCCGATGTCTAGATGTCGAGGTGGTTGAGTGTAGGAGTGGAATTAGCCCCTGACACTTGTGTGAAAGCGCACGAAGTCGCTTTATCGAGAATTTTCACTGTAATAGTTCATAAATCCAAAAAAATTTTTTTTTCGTCTTGCATGTATAGCTATTTGTCTGTATGGTCAGATGTGAGACACATGTAGTCCATCATCAAGCAAATTTATTATTTTGAAAGAATGAATCTGTATACCTACAAAGACGTATGTCCATCGTCTGTCTATCCATATATTCACGTTTCCAGGAAAGAGCTAACCACCCGACTTGTGATCTACATGACCGTATCCTTCTTCGCCATTGAGTTTCCAATTGGGATATGTTTTTGGGTGGAGGCGGCGGCAAGTGCTTACAATGAAGGGTAAGTGACACTTTTTTAATGAAACGTTTTGGTTAAAGGGGCGCCGAAATGGGCCAGGAAAGGGCAAACCTTTCAATTATGTGAAAACCAGAAATTTTCACAGTAATGAATTTTCCAGAAGCGTCGCCACCAGCATCATTCAACTTCTCAACATGGTCTATGTCATAATGACCCTGACCCACTTCTCCATATGCTTCTCAATGTCATCCCAATACCGGAAAACTGTCAGAAACCTATTTTCAATTCGAAAAAATTCGAAAAATCAGACAATGTCAGTGGTCAGTGTCATACAAAACGCAAGATCCGGGAATAGTTCTAATATTTGAAGTTTTTTTAAATAAAAAGCCATGTTTACTTATCAAAAACAACAAGATCAATTCCTGTAATAATTGGGTCAACGTGAACTCTTGGTGGAAGAGTGGTAGTGGGGCCGGCGTTGTTCGGGATGAAATCGTAGACGCCAGCGTCTCCTTTCTTCACTTTTTTTATGACCAGAGTTCCGGGGGCCTTGTAGACGAAGTTGGTGGATGGGTGGGTTTTTCCGGTCTGGAAAATATAATTTTGGGGAAAAAAAGTCGAATCAAGATTGATTTTTCTTTTGGAACTATCCACATTTGAACCGATCAGCTAAAACCAAAAATCTCAAAAACCGCCCATCCCTCCATAAGGACTCACCTCCTGATCAACCCAAACCTCCTTGTTCTTCCCGCTCAAACTCCATGTTTGCGATTTTCCATTGGCCAATTTCCTTGTGAACGCCTTCACTTTCTTCGTTGACAACTCCAAAGTGACCTTCTCACCAACCTTGGATGGTTGGATTAGAGCAACAGAATACGCAACTAGGGCGAGTAGGAGGAAAATGAGAATCGGTTTCATTCTTGGAGCCAAAGACAATTGACAGAGTTCTGATTGTTGAGGAGGGGTCGAATCAAGTTTATATAGAGAAAAGGGGACCAGGAAGTGCAACAGATAAAATGAGCAGCTGACTCATCGAAATGTTTATTACACAAAGTTGCAAATTTTCGTTAAATGATGAGAAATCAGGAAGTTAGTGATGAAAACATAAAAACAATTCAGAACTCAGAGCCAAATGAAAGGATCACCCGGAACAAAAGTTCACATCGATCGATAGAAACTATGTTCGTGCGGTATTCGTAAAATCAACTAAACACAGGAGTGATCGTATTCTTCTGAGCGATACTGTATAAGTTTCATTGTTTTTATTTATAAACCTGAATCCAAAAAAGGAAGTTCCTAAACCATTTCCCCGAACACATTCATCACTTCCTGGTTTAACTGATCCATCCTCTTCTCTTCTTCATCTCACTACTCCTATATAAACCTTTCACAGTTCCCGGCAATTTCATCTTCTTCCCATAATGAAGACCATATTTTTCCTACTCGCTCTCTCCGCTTCTGTTCATTCTTTTGATGATGTTAACACAAAGGTTGGCGCAAAGGATGTCCTACTGAAGTTTCACGCAAACAAGGCAGAAGCATTCACAAGGAGATTGAGTGATGGACGTTTCCAGCAATGGAATCTCATCGGATCAAATAAGGGAACCTGGGTTGATGAGGTGAGCCCCTGCATGCGTTTTTGAAGGTTTGGATGTCCGGCACTATATGTGTTGGTGGCAAGATTGGTCGAGCTTTGATCATCTTGTTCTAGCTTTTTCATAGTTCATCTATCTGTTTGTGTTACAACATTCATGTTTCCTAATACCTAAATTTTTCCAGAAAGGAAAAAAGGTCCCATCATCCAATTATGTTTACGTTCCACCGAACAGTTTGAAAATCAAAAAAGTCACGAAGGCGGATGAAGGAAGTTACGATCATGTTGAAGCCCCGATTCCACTACCGCCAGGTGTCGATCATATAGACCCAGGATTCACCGAATTCTTTGTAAAAGTTGACTGAGTTTCGATGTTTCCTTCTGCTAATAAACACATTTTGACCCTTCTTTTCTCTTATCTTTTCTTCAGGAACAAAATGATCACTTCCTCGTTGGGTTATTGACCCAATCTCTTCTCTTTCTCTTTTTCTCTCTTCTTCTCTTCCTTGCTTCTCAAAGATATATAAACCTCCACCAAGAAACTAAACAGATCCATTCTGCCACTATGAAAACCATAGTTCTTCTGCTTGTCTTAACCATCTTGGCGTTTTCTTACCCTGCCGAATACGGGCTCGGTCTTACTGTCGAAGCTGGCCATGAAGACTTAATATTGGGCAGTTCGTGCTTCAGAGCCCAAAGCTTACACAAGAGTGCTCAAGAATGGAGAGAAACAGACATGGAATTTGAGTGGACCAAATAAGGGAACATGGATTGATGCGGTAAGTCTGTTCGTGAGTCCGGATGTCTAGATTTCTGAGTTTTGAGGTTTTGAATACGATTGTCAAGGATCTCAGGGTATTTTCTTGTTTCTATATCATATCCAAAACTTTGTCTTTGTACCGACGAGTCTAGATTACCAGATCTTTTTCAATTCCATCTTATCGTATATCTGGATGTTCAGATGTCCGAATCTCCTTCGAAATCCATGTTTTATTCAGAAAGGCAACAAAATCCCTTCATCCCATTTCGTCTTCATTGCTCCAAATACTCTGAAAATCAAAAAGGTCACCAAGGAGGATGCCGGTATCTACGACTACATTCCTCTCCATGAACCTGTCAAAACCAAACTTCCAAAGGGTGTTCATATTGATCCGATCCTACCATCTGGCTTTAAATTAGATGTTAATTGATTTTTGTTTGATAAATGTTTATGGACTTTTTTGTTTATCTCGACAGAAACCTACATATAGATTTTGGGATACCTGACGACTTCAGAATTCGCTTGAGTTTCTGGCACAATTACAAAATATAAAAATTAGATTCTTAGCCTCACCGAATTCCATGCCTGACTGAATGATTGTGAAAATTTTTTCCTGTATGTCCAAGTATCCGGATGTCCAGATGTCCTTTCTCCACATTTATCTAATAACCATAAGACTAGATAAACAATCATCAAGAAATCTGTAGTTTCTTATCAACACCTCCCACTTGTTATCTTATCATTTTCACCGAACGAATTGATCACTTCCTGGTTTATACGACCTCCCCTGCTTCCCTTCTTCTATATAAACCACACTGTAGGAAACCAACTTCATCAAATTCTAGCAATGAAGAC
>GL380845.1:11675-23192 GCA_000143925.2 Caenorhabditis brenneri | reverse complement strand
TTTTAGTCCATTTGGACCACTTTGAGACGAGTTATCCATTTTGAGCCAATTTACTAGTTTTGAGCTTCTAGGCTTGTAGCTCAGGAGCAGGGATGTTAATATCAGGTCTATTGACAAATTTTGTTTATTTGACCCCATTACAGCATTTTTGAGTCAAAATGATGAAAATAAAACACCACGCAAAAAAATTTTGGTTTTCAGTTTTCGAAATTTTTCAGACAATGTGAAATTCTGAAAAAATCTGAAAAATTATTCAGACAAAAAATATACTGATTTATTCCAATACGTATCGGTAGTACCAGAAAAAATTTTCTCGTCGATCGGTTCAGTTTGAACCGAGTTAATATTCGCAATGCAGAGGTACCCTCACCATTTCTCGGCACTGTACGTCTTCACTGGGTTCGTTTCGTGTTCCCTGTAACAGGAAGTGAAACTCTCAAGAGTAAAGTTTTTACTGTTTACCGAGACAATGTCTCGAAAACTTTGATGATAATCGTATAGTGGCTTCTGAAAAACAAGTTTTAATTTCCCAAATGAGTCTGAAAACTTTGTTTTTGTATCCTATAATTTGTATGCCATCAAAAAACAATTGATTTCTTGAGAAAAAGTGATTCATTGACTTTGCTTCTTTTGTTAGAACTCTTCATTTCATCAATTATGGGATTTGATTATCATCCTTTCTGACTCAGCTTCTTGTGATTCATTTACTTTCGTACTTTTCTCTCCTAATCTTTCCATTTTTTGATTACAGTAATCAATTATTTTGAATTTCAGAGTTTCCCCTCCCTCACTCTTGGCCCCTTGAGCATTCGTCTCCTCGTTCATCCTCCATCTTCCTCCCCTAAAATGCGAATGTCCGATGTCGTCGACGACATCGTCGGTGAGATCAGCTAATCGGACACGTTCGCTGTGCCACCATCTCCACCATCAACCGCTGCTCGTTTCCGGATCATCTTCATCTGGCTCACCACCGATCGGCGGTTCAATGGATGAAGGATCCTCTGCGTCGACGTCTTCGTCGGCAACTGCTCGAGCTCTCGACATGTTCAATCGGAGAGGTTCAGTGCTTGCTGTCGTCATTGCAGGTTTTGTTGTGCTCTTCTTTGCTCACCTATTGTTCCCCTTGTCTGCCCCCATGAAGCTTTGAAAATGGATGAAACAATAACAAGGAAGTATATTCATTCTTATGAATTCAAACTTTTGATCTAATGAGCACATGACTTCAGTATCCGGTTTCATTTCTAATTCTGAAATTTCGTGATTCAAAATTATTTTTATCCGTTTTCAAAGCCTAACTAACCCTCAACTCTCTCTCTCCAACTCACACTACATCTCGCCGTAAATCCCCCAAAGGAGAGGTGTCAGATGGCTAACTATTTCCGACTTCATTCCAATTAGCAGCCGGTAACCGTAGGTAACGTGTGGGCGTTGTGTATACATGTCGAAAACTATCGCATCATTCTTATTATCCTATCACATACCGAGCTACCAAGAGTACCCACTTGGGATATAAACTGGGCGGTATTATATATCTGTATACGGAAAACAATTTCATATCTGTCTGAAATATATATCCTCCCCCTGCAACACTACACCTCTATTCAATACTAACCGTTTCTCTCCTTCCCCACCACCACCACACCTGATTATTTCTTCCTTCAAATCACTTTACTAACATCTCATTTTGCATCATGGAAGATGGCCGTATGGTATCTAAATTTTGCAATTACATCAAGACAATAAGCAAAGTGCCACGAGGTGTGATAATGATTTTGATATGATGATTGATAGTGTTCGAAAAGATGTGTGCAGTGATCTTGCTGTGATTTTGATTGATTCCCCGATAAATTAAAATGAAAAACAGATGTTGATTGAAAGGCGGTTAGGAAGATCAAAACTCTTCAAAAACAATAATTAATCCATTCGTAAATGTATTTGAAGGAATTTAGAAGCAAAGAATTGTTCAAGAAATGTCAGCCAAACAAACAAATTGAACACAATATGTAGTCCATTTCAGTTCAGATTAAATTCTTAAAGGAGGTGGGAACTCTCGTTGTATTGAGACTCGTATTGAGACTAAAAAAGGCCCCGGCACATATAGGCAAGTCGAGTCGGCGAGCTTTCCGGGTCGCATAGCGCAGTTGGTAACGCTTTTGGTGTTCTGCCAATTGGACCCCAGGTTCAAACCCACCAGAGGTATCTACTGTCAAATATTCGGAAAAATTATTTTTTTGAGTTCCGCCCTCCTTTAATAGTCTAGGAAAGTTTATATAACTTCTATAGAAACTATCTCCTAAAAACGTCAGAGGGAACTTATAGAACCAGACATATAACATTAGATTCGATAGGTCAGATATGTGCCGTTCTATGAGGAGCTCTATGTCGTTTTGATAGTGGTTCTACATGTGCTGACCTGATCAAAGTTTGTTGATTATAGTAGATTTGGAAACATAAAAACGTTGAACCCGTCTTGTATTCCTGAAAACCGTTCCCAAAATGATAGATTCCAACTTGTTTGATTCAAAACCATATCTGAAAAACAACTTCCATATCTTGATAATTGTGTGTACCGTTCTGTATGAAGCTTGTTCAATGTTCAATGTTCAACCATTTCAAAAAACAAATATGAAAAACAAAAATATCTGAATTCCCAGTGGTAATTTGACTAATGAAGAGTTTTGGTTCTTACCCATCTGAAATCAGCATCTGTTATCCCTGATTTCTGATCTCTGAGCAATTAGGTAATTTTATTTTTCCAGGAAATACGGCTGCCGATGTTCTCCCACCGAGTGCAGGTATCCCGAATACTTCAGCGGTATCCTCTTCCAGTGGAGTCATCAGTGCTGATCAGCCATCATCCACCAACTCGGATAATGACACGGAACCGTTCAATGAATGGCGACCTCCATTTCCGAGGCTCACAGCCTATCAAGACTGTTTATCACTTGCTGGGGCATGGGGACTTGGCATGCATCCAAACGGACTTGATGATAAACCGACGGGTGCCAGTCAAGCTCAATCTCCGAGTGAAGACGATTCAGGAGACGGGAAATGTAATGAACTACTCGCAAGTTGTCCGGCGTTCAGAAATGAATTGGGCTGGGAGCCGACGAGGAGGTTCGCTCTATCACGTCATACCTTTGATATGGCCCAGACGGATGCACACGAGTGTGAAACGTGGATGCGTGAGCATTCAGCAACGGAAGCAGGCATCCTGGAAGATGTCTCCAACGTGTATTTGGGAGGAAGACTGTGTGCTGCAAGGCAACCAAAGACGGTTATCGAACCACAAGATATCGGATCCTACTATTATCGCCACTGTTTTATTTCAAAAAGTTAGTTTTGTGTCGTTATGAATTCGTTGTTTTCACTTGTGATTATTTAAATTAGTTGCACTTCTGGTTTTATGATCTGTCGATTCCTTGTGGAAGAAATTCATTAATTTAGTTGCAAAACGATTAGGCGATCCTCAAATCAAACTAATTTACAAAACACTTGTTCATTTAATTTCATGATCTTTTGCACTGTTGATCATTTTTAGACCACATCGAATACCTTGGTATGGATGAAATCCTTGGACCCATCAGTGTTTCAATGGTCAGAGAAATTGTCGACAGAAAGGAGTCGTATTCAATCTACCGGATGATTGTCAGAATTTCAGATGTGAGCTTTGAAAGCCCAATGTTTTTCCTTATATCATCTTTTTATTTTAGCAAAAAACCATCCGTGTTGCGGTTCCTGAAGAAGCTCTCTCAACACCAGAAGGCACTGATCGAGCAACAAGACCTCTAATGAGAGAACTATTGGAAATTGTCTGTCCAAAGATCAGTTTCGGGACACTAAGACCATCAATACAATCCCCAAGAGTGGAAGAACTCATCATGAAGATCGATGAGCAACCAATCTATACCCGCTACAAAGTTGGAATCATGCTGTGTAAAAATGGACAGAGTACTGAAGAACAAATGTATAATAACGGTAAGACAACCTTAACTTTTTAGATCTAGAGACATCAAACACTTCGTGAGCATTTCAGAAGAATCAACACCTTCCTTCGACGAGTTCTTAGATTTCCTTGGCCAACGTGTCACTCTCAAAGGATTCGAAGCATACAAAGGCGGTCTAGACACCCGAGGAGACACTACAGGCACCCATTCAATCTATTCAGAATATCAAGCACATGAGATCATGTTCCACGTCTCAACACTACTTCCATTCACACCAAGTAACAGACAACAACTCTCAAGAAAGAGACATATTGGAAACGATATGGTGACCATTGTTTTCCAAGAACCAGGCGCCCTTCCGTTCTCTCCAATAACCGTCAGAAGTCACTTCCAACACGTTTTCATAATTGTTCGAGTCCACAATGAATGCTCAGAGAATGTGACCTACAGTGTGGCAGTGAGCAGATCCAAAGATGTTCCACCGTTTGGACCTCCTGTTCCTAAAGGGGCTTGTTTCAGTAAATGTGCCGAGTTCCATGATTGGTTGTTAACAAAAAGTATGTTCTTTTTGGCATTAAGAGAGAGCGGATCTACAAAAACAGACAGTCGGTTCTCTGATATTTTCTGCCTAGTCATTACGATTCACCCGAGCATTGCGTCACAGGAAACACGAAAACAAGATGTTTTTGTTCAAAACCATGAATACGTTTCTCACATTTATTTTACCGAAAACATCGAAAACATCTGATTTTGAAATTATTTTTCTTTTCGCAGATTCATTAACGAAATTAGTGAATTCTAGAGAAGGAATGAAAGTTGGGTTGGGTAGAGCTCTAACTTTGAAAAGAATGGGACAGAAGGAGCTTCGGAAAATGTATTCTTAAAATATAACGTTTAGTAATCAATGCGGAGAACGCTGTTCATCGTTCAAAGAAATTTGCAACAATGGCAGCAAGGACTCGACGGGAAGCTCTTCGAGACCTTGTCGAGAATTATGTCGGACCACACCAAAATGAAGGTGCCAGCAAGATTGCAAGTAAGGATACACGACATCAGCTTCCAGTTGTTCTAAATATCATTGTTCATAGTTGCAGGTCGATTCCTCGGAGGAAGTGTGAAGCGCAAGGAAAGACATAATCCGAAACCAACGAACCACGTTTTGCGTGGAGCACTCTCATGGCTTGTCGATGTGCATGATTACTCAACCAATCAACGAGTCAGTTGTGTTTTGGGAGTTGCTCAAGATTGGATTGTTCTTCTCGAAAGACCATCTGGGACAGTGTTATTCAGCACTCCAACTCATTCGATTATCGGATGGGCAAGCAGTGACACTGGGTTCGTTTAGATGTTGTGTTGTTTGTGGCTTGGCATTTTGTCCGTCCCCCCACGCTTTTCATTAAATTATCCTGATTATTTTAGATTTTACAGACTGAAGTTGTACTACGACCATGGAGATCAACTTCTTCTTCGATGTTACTCGGAGACATGCACTGATTCTGAACTGAATGAACTGATCCGTCGACTTGAGAATGTCACAAAAGGAGATGAAGCAAAGGAAGTGGTTCTACGGAGGCTGAAAACAACAGATCATTGGGGATTCCATGTTCAAGATGAAGGTGTTGTCACTGATGTGGAGATGTATCAATTGGCATGGAAAGCTGGAATCAGACAAGGGAGTCGTATTGTTGAAATGGATTCAATGCCAATCAGTACCTTGTCGTTTGATAAGATTTGTGATCAATTGGCAGTTTCTGAATGTGTTCGTCTTCTGATGATCTCTCCTTCTTCTGATGGAAGTCCTCGTCGTGGATGTGAAGATCCCAATTGTCCAGCTGTGAAAGGAATTGAACAAATGCTGACACCTGATGCATTTGCAAAGCAACCAATTACGTAAGTTCTCTAGGCGCGTTTCGTGCAAGGTTTTCATCGCGTAAGGCAGCAGGTACCACGAGATGTTCCGTCAGAAGAAGCTCGAGTACCCGACGAATAGCGCTAGCAGCAGTCCGGCATCATCTTTCGACGAACGCACTTTCAGTTTCACCGCCAACAAAAAGAGTCTTGAGCAGCGAGCCAACAACATGTGAGCCTTGTTCAATATGTCACTCTATATATAATAAAAACAAAGACGTAAGGAATAGGTAGTCTAGCAACAATAATAATTTTAGACCTAACAACCGTCCGAGCACGTTGTCCAGTGCCAGTGTCCATGACAATATGTGCACGTTGCTCAATCCTCCCAAATGTCTCAATCGTGCTCAGTCTGACGAGCAGCTTCGATCCCCACTCATGGATGAACTCAACAGAAAAGTACGTTTGTTTTATATCTGCAATAAAGGAATACATCGTAGTTTCATCAATGTATTTTGTTTCAATGGAGTTCCTATTCAATTTTTTTCAGGCCCCTCTATCCGCTCGTGAATCTACGAACGAACGGGAATCCAGTGAACTCGTACGCATTCAAACTCACCTGGAGCGTACTGTACAAGAAAAGCGAGCACTCGAAATGCTTGCACAACAGTTACGGAAACAGCTTATTCAGGTATAAAGATTATAATTAGGTCTCAAACAAACTGTTTTATTACAGGAACGCCAAGCTCATGACAACACAAAACGAGAAATGGAGCGTCTGAAAAAGCTGTACGAGAAGAAATAAATGTGTTTTCTTCTTATTTTGTCTACCTCATTTATTTTGTTTCTTTCCTTGTGATAGTCGGTTGTGAGCTAGTTTTTTTTTTTCTTTTTTTTCATAATTTCTTCCCATTTTGATCTCATTACGTTGACCGTTTACGTCTTCTTTACCCCTTTTATCATCTCCCATTGTGATCGATTGTTTCTCTTCTAGTCAAAAAATCAAAGTGTTCTCGAGCCGCCTGCCCCCGAGCTCCAGTGCCAATACAATCCTTTCTTTCTTCATTCAAAACTTCATTTGTCATTTTCTTTCTTTCTAATTCTCTTTCTCTCTCTTTCTCTCTTCAACAATGTCATCTCTTTCTAAATGTCTCGATCAGATATGTGTTAAGATATAATACATCTTGTCATTTCTGTACTGTATCAATGAAGTCTTTTCTTATTTCTTGATCTTTCCTTTCCCTTATTTCACAATTCATGAAAAGAATAAGAAAATGGATGAGGACCGAAAATGGAACTTCTTCTTAAAAACGAAAAGTATTTCGCAACTCTTTTTCTCTGTTTACATCTTATAAACCGAATTAGATGAGCTAATTGGTTGAATAATTTAGACCAGCCACAAAAGTACGGCGATGGGAATGAAGAAGGAAACCGACCCGCTTTTCTTGGCTTTCCGGGAAATGACGCCAGTTTTTCAAGGAAGTGTATGGAGCAGCTTAGAGAGAGTGGGAGAGTCCTTTCGGACGAGATCTCATTTCGGTGTATAGGTGATCACAAATTAGTTGTTTAGAACAAAAGAGTACTTCAAATGTACTTTAAAAGGAAGGATTCTTTGGAAATTCTGATGTTGTTTTCTTGGAAGGATACGATAATCTCATTTGTTCTTCTGGGATTCAGATATAGTATCTGGAGTATCTAGAATGGAGCAAAGTAACAAAGAATATTGAGGAAGGGTATGCCTTCCAGGAACTTTTAAGTTGACCTTTCAAAAACACAACATCTCAAAGTTTCGAAGTACAAGCATGACCAATTTAAATAAATTTTCCACTAAATGAGGAAATTCCTCTAATTTCAATGAATTTGTTCTGGGTCCGGAGATAATGCTAGGACGGATAGAATATGGCTTCAACTGAATAGATTAGAACACAATACTGAATGAAAAGTTTGTTTTCGTTCGAAATGAATTTTCCTGAAGCTGAAAAAACCTTCGAAAAAATCCAACAGATAGAATGGCGAGAACACTGAAGTCAGATCCCCTCATAATTGTATCTTTTATTTTTGGAGAGACTGAAAAGGTAAATAAAAAGAAGATTGAATTGATGATTCACCAGAAACACGATAATATTGTAATCTTATATTTAGCAACGAAACAATCAGAAACAAATGAAAAAACCTCAAATCTAAAAATAAGACTGCAATCTTGCTAGGATTTGTTTTTGTAAAAATTGAATGGAACTTAGCTTCAAGAGTCAAATAGATTAACACAGTTTTCTTGATTATTGAAAAATAAAAAAAGACAATAAAAAATGAAGTAATCCCAACATTTTTTTGTGTACATGAAAAATCGTGCAAACCTATAAAAAGACCAATTATTCCTGAGCTTTGGATACAAATTTAAAAAATAAGATCCTACCCCGAATTCCGAAGTCAACGTTCTGCTCGTTTTCGATACTTTCAACAAAACGAAAAAGTGATTAATTGATTTTCTAGTAAATTCGGGCGCAAGAGTGTTTATCAACTGATTCTGCAGGCATGGATGATAACCATAAACTATAAAGAAACAAATTGAAATATGAAATCAATTGATAATTTTCACATATCAGTTTTTTCAGTTGAAAAAGAGACTAACTTACTAGATGTGATTATTATATAAATGGGTTATTAGTTGCAACATTTATAGTTTTAGAATAGTTCCATTATATTGAATCAGTTTCTATTCGAATGCACGTTTCAAGATCAAGCTAGCTCTGAACTACGTATTGCTGTTCTGAGTATGACTTATCTAATGTTGATGTAGTAACAAAAGTCACAAACTATGCGTAGCTACGTCATTTATTCAAATAAATTCATAGAAAGTTCAAATGAAGCAGGAAGTAAGTCACGAATCACGCGGGTCAAAGATATGGTGTTGCGTCAATTTTCATGGCGCTGTGGTTTTAAGATCTGATAAACTATATTTTGCACCATTTGAAAAGAATAGAACCAGAATTAGCTTTCTGAAAAAATGCTGTTACTTTTGTCTCAAAATCAATAAATAATTCATCAATCAAAAGTATCATCATCTAACTGACTACACTATTATAACTGGAATAAGTTAGTGGCTTTTTCTTGTCTAAAATTTGGTTCGTAAATGAGATCGACTTGTCAGAAGATCTAAACAGAAACGCATAAAACTTTTTTCTTCGTAACGATTCAATTTCTTATCACACGACGTTATTAAAATTAAATTGGTTTGATGGGAAAAATTGAAGGAAGAAGCAGAAAAAAAACGGGAGCGCAACCATAAAAGGTCAGTCAAACGGCAGCGACGACGGCGGTGGAAAGGAAAAGAAAAGGAAACGAATGGAATGCATCAACATATTCGATTCAATTCACTCGTGTGTTTCTCCTTGCATCGACAGTGGCGTCTACGAGACGGGGCTCTGCTTGCTATCTACCTCTTCGCACCGTCCGCTTCGAAATGCTGATAGTGAGATGTCGGTCGAAATATGCGTGGTGGTGGTGCATGTATGTATGTGTATGTATGTGTGGGTGACAGTTTTTCTCTTCCCGACCACTGCTCTTCGCTTTTCCTTCTTTTTTCCTTCCCTCTCATCTATTTCTAATTTTTTTATTGCCCCCATTTTCCAAAAAATATCGATTACCCAAAAAAAAATAGGACAGTAACATACCATTTTTTATCTAATCAACAAAATATATTGATTTCATTTTGTCAGACAACGCTTCGATCTATGATCGACCAATTGCAAGTTCTGACCTAACTACGATGAAACGAGCAGATGGGCGTGGCCAAAGGAGCCTCCGAACCGAGGATAACAATGATGAGAGTGGGTGCAGCGGACAACGAGAGCACGAGTCTCCGACGAGCCAAGAGTCGCCAATACCGACATCGAACGACGACGAAGCAACGACAGCAGCAGCAGCCATGACGAACGAGCGATCACGAACACAACGACGATCCAGACGAATTTTCATATCATCATCATCTTCTTCATCTTCATCTTCATCATACTCATTATCCTCAACTTCTTCATATTTTTCATCTAAATCTACATCTTCTACATCATTATCAACGAAGTTTCACCCTTTATCATCATTTTCTTGGCGACATCTTTACTATGTAGTTTTCCTGATACCTTGGATAATAACTGGTGTTGGAACAGCACCCACTGATAGGAACGAACGACAGCCGACATTAGAAATCCTGGATGGATATGTAAATTATTCAGGTTAGTTATTCTTTGTGGTGAGTTTATATCAAAAAATGATAACTGAGAATCTGAAAGAAGAGTAACGTTTTTGAAAATCCATATTCTTGGCCAAATTCCGATAACTAGATAGCCAGTGCTATAACACTTGGAATAACTTTTAAACATATTGAGTTTGGAAAACATTCTTTGCAAGCCCTGAAACCCCAATTTGTTTTTATTTCAGTAAATGGAAGTTCGGCTGTTCCATCGTTTCAAGAAATCGCACGAAACGCGTTCCATCAGCTTAAAGGAACACCCGTAGAGCCTCGTTTCAAACTCAAAACTGCCTATCAACTCGAGAGCACTGAGCAAGAACAGACGAACCATGTTAACCACGTGGATCATCATTCATTAGATCATTCGACACGTCATCATCGCAAGAAGAATCGGAAACCGATTGGCAAGTTGAAGAAAATTGAAAAAGGTTGGTAGAGTTTTTGTGAAATAGCAAAAAAAGAAGAGAAAGAAAGTTATGTGTGTGAGTGTGTTTCGTGTTCTCGAGTTACCTGATATCATCGATGTGCTCCCCGCTCAGCTCATCCACGCTTTGTCTCATTTCTAACACCCACGCCACGAGAATTCAGGGCAAAACGGTCATGAATACTTAAAACATTTTTATGATCACGAAAAAGAAGCAAAACGCGATATCAGTGGCACATTTTTCGAATGTGTTGAGGCAATTAACTTTGAATAAATAGGGTGCAAAATGTGTTTGTGGATACTCTCGAAAAGAAATCAAATTGGGATTCAATTTACAAAAAATTCTAATTTTAAGTCAAGCACGAGACTATTTTTCATTGTTTATACAAATTTCTCGTTTATCACGTGGAAGAATTGTAGACAACAGTTTTATTACCATACATAGACTCATCTTTAGGCCGTAGTGAGTAATTTACTTTGAATATTGATCTATTGCAAAGTGGATGAATGGATTCCGTTAGAGTCTAAGGATAAAAAGGATTACTGTAGTTTTCAACGTTTTATTGAAACAATGATAAAAAGTAAATCGTCTGATGAGAACACAATCTTGTTCTCAAAAACCATTATTTCCTGAACAATTTTCGATCACTATTTCACTGTTTTTTTGATATTCAAGATTCTTTAAATGATTATAAAAAGCTGTATTTTGATTCGGTGTTTTTTCTTGGTAGGGAAATCATCAAATCAATAAAGTCCAAACAGCCCTGCAATAACTCAGAGAGTACCTCAGATTTATAGAAAAAAAAGGAACAGTTTTTACACTTCTAACATTTTTAGAACGAGAGATTTTGATATTTGTTGTGTTTGTAGAATCGAACCCTGATCGATTTCCAGCATATTTCCAGACGAAAACGGAGAAACAATACTAGAAGGAAGGAAACATGCTTTGCTTCAACTTGCCGATCCCGATGCTTTACGAATGAATCAGAAGTGTGACGGTCAAAAGTTCAAACAAAGAATCCGAGTTGACGGATGTTTAACGAAGGTTGTGG
>GL380844.1:0-10002 GCA_000143925.2 Caenorhabditis brenneri | reverse complement strand
GGACTACCCGAATCGACCAGAATATGTAAAGTGGCCCTAAAACGGGCCGATTCAGTCCTGTCCGTGCTAAAGTGGACCGAACAGGACCAAAAGAGTCGATTCGGGCCGGTTCGGGCCGATTAAGGCCGCTTGGACCGGTTCGGGCCGATTTAGGCCGTTTGGACCAGTTTGGGCCGATTCAGGCCGTTTGGACCAGTTTGGGCCGATTTAGGCCGTTCGGATCTGTTTGGGCCGAATTTGGCCTTTCGGACTAATTTGGGCCAAAATTTTTATCTAGGGATACTGTAGTCAGATCTAGGATGGGGAAATATTGGGGGTACTGTAGTTAGATCTAGGATCGGGGACTATCGGATTACTGTAGTTTAAGCCCAGAATCCTGGATCCGGGTTACTGTAGTTTGTTTCAGGATCTCTAGTTTTGGATCACTGTAGGTGCAGATCTAGGCTCCTTGACTCCGCCTCTTTTCTAAGCCTCGCCCACTTTCCCCACCCCCATTTTCATCCCTTTTTTTTTACAGAAGAACTCCACAACATGCCACAAAAACACATGGGAGAGTATGAGCCGTATCAGGCGGTAAGTTTTGGGGTCTCGAAGCGATTTTGACTGACGGATGCCCTTCTATTAGAGGTTTTGAGGATGACCGAGAACCAAAAAATTACAGGCCCGCATTCGTCACTACGGACAACCGATGCGTAAAATCGATGAGGAGAAGGATAGGACCCACGCGTTCGGAAATCCGTATAAGCTGAAGGGTCTTGGAGCGGGAATTGATGAGGTAATGATGGATAAACTGAAGCCTGCGCATTGTTTTTTTTTTCGCGTGAAATTAGGACCAGAAATACTGAAACAGGGTTTTTTCCTGAACTTTCTGGTCGAAAAACCTCAAAATTCAGCCTAAAACCAGTCGGTGACGATTCTGAATTCCCGCCAAAATTTCAAAATTTAAATTCGCGCCAAATTTTTTTTTGAAATTTTGAATTCCCGCCAAAAATTTCAAAAATTTGAATTCCCGCCAAATTTTTTGAAATTTTGAATTCCCTTGAAATTTTTTTTTGAATTTCTCTGAAAAGTTATCCATCTAGAGCTTGCCAGTGGAGTTTTCGGAGTCCCGTAACTACCGTAATCCTACAGTAATCTTCAACATTTTTTGTCTGTATATTATTGGGGTTCCGTAGATACTACATGCAAAAAATGGAGTTCATTCCGAACACGTTTTCAAAAAATGGGGTTACTGTAGCTACCGTATCCCTACAGTATCCGAGCACCAAGCTTCATAGAATCTAAGCGCTCGGGGACCCATGACCATGTGCCAAGTATGGTATCAAACGATTCAGGGGCTCAAGTACGCCTTAAAAATTCTGAAATAAGCCTAAAATTTACCTAAAAACGGTCTAATAGTGGCCTAAATATACCTAAAATTGGCCTGAAATATGTTAAATTTAGAATAATAATCTTCTGTAAAATTTTTTAAAACCGAAATTTTTTTTCACAGTTTCAATTATTTTTCGATAAAAAGTTTTGAAATACCGGAAACTGATAATGCAAGGCCCATCGCTAAAATTTATGATTCAAAATTATTTCGCAGTAATACGATTTTAGACTTAAAATTCTTGAAATTTGCTATTCTTCCGCAGAAAACACGAATTTCTCCGAATTTTCCCAAATTTTCCCCATTAAATCGGTTTAAAACGTCGAAAATAAGTCACTTTAGATCGTAATTTTGGCTTGGAAAGTCCCGAAAATTGGACGTTTGAGACTGATTTTTGAGGCTTTGAGCTGATTTCTGCATTTTTGGCTGAAAAATGACACTTTTTGGCCAACAATCGCTCAAATTTGGGGTTTCGCCCACTAAACACTTTCTTTTTGCCCAAGTTTTATCGAAATTCCCGCCAAAATTGCATCAAAAATGGTCTGAAAACTTCCGAAATCCATCAAAAATAAGAAAATTTTTATTCTGAGAAATTCAAATTTCACTCATGATTCGAGGGCAAATACTCAACTGCTATTTTGTAACTGCTAGTGTCTCAACTGCTATATTTGGCTCTTCTGCTTTGGATCAACTGCTGTAGCCATAGCAGTTGAGACATCGAAAGTAGCGAAAATAGCAGTTGATCCATAGCAGAAGAGCCAAATATAGCAGTTGAAACACTAGCAGTTACAACAAAGTAGTTGATCACCCCAATAGCAGTTGAGTATCTATCTGATTTGAGCTAATTTCTTGGGAAAAAACAGCTTTTTGGTGAAACAAATTACCGTTTTAGGTCGATTTTTGGTGAAAAAAGTCCAAAATTTGACGTTTTCCCCTTGTAAAATCCATTTTTCCAGGTGATGGACAGTGCCGTAATGGATAGTAACACGACCCCCGGAACCTCCTCGAATCCTCAACAAAAACGATTCGGTGGTGATTTCCGTGGAGGAATGATGGGCACAATTGGTGGAGGAGGACCCCCCAGAAGACGTCGCGGTCCCCTTGGAATCGACGCTTTCGATCAATACCGTACCCGGCGATCCATTCGTGGATCCTCTGCCGCTTCCTCTGTGGCATCGGATCTTTCGGATCTTGGATCTTCTGGAGACTTCTCGGATCCGGGCACCCCTGGAGCGTCGGGTGGTCCTGGAACTCCGAATAGTGAATTCGAGGATCTACAACTACAGGAAATGGATACGGATGAGGAGTTGGCGGCGAATTTGGAGGAGGTTTACAGACGGAAGAAGGCCGATGGAGGAGGAGGATCAGATGATGTGGAGATGATGGAGCAGGAGGGCCAAGAGGGGCAGAAGGAGGTAAAAATTGGGATTTTGAAGCAAAAATCCGGGGAAAATGAGGTTTTTTGACGCTAAAACTGCAAAAAAACCGTCGAAAAACATCGAAAATAGAGGATTTTGGCCAGAAAAGCGGTCGAAATTGGGGCTCCGACCGGCCTAAAACGGCCCAGACGGCCCGAATCGGCCTAAATCGGCCCTAACGACCTAAATGGGACTGAATCGGCCCAGACGGCCTAAATCGGCTCTGACGGCCCGAATCGGTCTTAATCGACCTAAACAGCCCGATTTTGACAGTTTCGGGTCGATTTAGGCCGTTTGGACCGAATTACGGGGCAGTTCTAATGAGACCAGTTCTAATGCGCGGTAGCACCGTAGAAAGTAATCAAAATCGATACAAAATCACTACGGTGCCCTTAACAATGACGAACAATGCCTGAATGGCCAAAATATGCGAAAGCTGACCTTAAAATTGGTTGAAACTGGCTTTTTTTTTTACCAGAAATAGCTGATCTCCACCCCGCCAAATCAATGGCATATGGACAGATTTTGGCATTTTCGAAAAAAAAAGTTTTCACTGTCACAACGAAATTAGTCAACTTTGCTCTATTCACAACAGTTTGTTTCATTAACTTCTACCAGATAAGCTTGCCAGTGGAGTTTTCGGAATACTGTAACTACCGTAATCCTACAGTAATCTTCACCATTTTTAGTTTGTGAGATATTGCGGTCCGTTGGTAGTACATGCAAGAATTGAAATAATTCCGTTAAACACGTTTTCTAAAAGTGGGGGTACTGTAGCTACCGTATCCCTACAGTAGTCCGAGATTCAAGGTTGGTTGAAAACGCCCAAGAGAAGTTAGCATTTTCGACCTAGAAGAACAAACTAAGAACTGGAAGCTACTGAGGTTACAAAAATTGATAGATTCTGAACAAAAAACGTCATGAAATCCTGGGGCAAAACGAGGTTTAGGATGAGTGATAAACACTTATATTGACCGCTGAAACTGTCATATTTTTTGCACATTTTCGTTATAAAATCTTGAATATGGAAGCCACGGCCCGGTGATACGCGCAAAATGTGATCATAGTCACCAATGGAGTTCAACAATTCTCAATGATTTTTTTTGTTTTCTTTTTCTAGAGAAAATATGTATTTGAACACGCTGAATCCGAAAAAATTGGTTTCGATAAGGCTTCATCACTTAGTTTTTGAAGTAGTTTTTTGTTGAAAACATCGATTTTCCGTAATTTTTTGTTATTTTTTGTTGCAAATATCGCATTATCTCAAAAACTAAGCAATGAATCTCTGTCAAAACCAAATTTTTCGGATTCAGCGTGTTCAATTACATCGTTTCTTTGGAAAAAATCGAAAAAGTCATAGAGAATTGTTGAAGTCGATTGCTGACTGTGAGCGCGTGGTGCTACCCCGCATTAGAACTGGCCGCATTAGAACTGTCCCGTATTAGAACTTTCCGGATTAGAACCGGGCCATATTCAAGCTCCCAGTTGCGACTCGAGGCTGAATTTTCGTACAGAATATGACATTGTGGCCCTAAATATTTCCTCAATTTTTCGAGTTTCCAGGTACTTCGTAAGTACCCGGTTCTAATCCGGCCAGTTCTAATACGGGTCAGTTCTGATGCAGCCAGTTCTAATGCGAGGTAGCACCGAGCGCGTCGCGTCAACTTCGCCGAGCCGTGAAAAAGCAGAAACAACATTTACTGGTTCAAAAATTTCGAAATTTGTGGAAAAAATACTTTTTTTTGATTCTACATCTCTTCATGAACTAAAATCAGTGAAAATCACAGAAAATTCAGTTGTATTATAGATGCTCCGCACCCGCGTTGATTTGGCCGTGCCGTGTTTTTTTTTAGAGATTTGACCAGTAATACAACAAATTGTTAAAAGTGTACTAAATAATCAATATAAGATTTACTGAAGATTTTGAGATGAAACTGTGAAAAATTTGTATTCAGAAGCTGAAATTATCAGAGTTTTTGCGACATTCAACATTATTTTCCAGACAAGTTCATCCCTCCCACTGGCCGGACTCTTGACGAAACAGGAGATTCTTACCAGAAAAATTCAGATTGGATCGATTGTCAGAAGACCTGCTAATCGTAAGTTCTCAGCTGGTTTCAGCCAAAAAGTTACCCTCCAATTTTCAGACCGCGCATTCGAGGAGATTATGAAATTAGTGGAGGGAATCATTGAGGACACCGCAATCTCATTGATACAGTACGCTGTTAGGGAGTCCCAACGGTTCAAATTGAGACAGCTAACCGAGAGATTGGAGAATCAATTGAGATAAATATGCATTCGTTTTAATTTATTCGTTTTTTACAATTTTTTTTCCTGGTTTTTAATGATTTTTTTTGATTCGAAGAAAGGTTTTATAAATGTTTTTGATGGTAATTAGGTTTTTTTTTTTTTGAAAAGTGTTTTAAGACAACGAAAACCAAGATTGAGTGAATTTTCTAGTTTTTTCCAACTTTCAATTTTTTTTTGAAACTGAAATTTTTTTTACTGTTTCAAAAAAATTGTAGCCAACAAAGATTGAGAAAAGAGTGATTCTCACATATCATTTAAAAATGTTGGAAAACTTTTTAAAAAATTCAGTAAAAATTTTTTATTCTGAGCAATTCTAAAAAAACTCACTTTTTTCTGAAAATTTTTGAATAAAATGCAGGAATAAACTGACCAACTTTTACTGTTTCGAAAATTCTGAAATTCGAGGAAAAATAATTTTTTTCATTGTATGAATTTTATGTGTTAGAACACAGAAAATCTACTTTTTTTGAACGAACAGTTTTTTCTCGGCTTCTACGCTCCATCTCACACGGACTATTTTATAGTAATTACAAGATTCATATTGCGTCTTTAAAATCCGACAGTAAGCCGAAGGACCACGTTTCCAGAGCACTTTTCAGTAATAACTTTTGGTCAAATTCTGTTAATATTGTATTCAACATGATGCGAAAAAAAAGTTCTATTCAGTTCAATTAAAAAATAACTTAGGCCCTGCTATTGAATTTTTCAACAAAATGAGGTGACCTACGTATCGCTAAGTCTCCACGCAGTTAGCATGCGACCCAACAGTAAGACAGAGCCCGCGAATGAATCTTTTTGAAAACACGTACAAAAAAGTTTACTGTGCGTGAATATACTGTTTCAACAAATTCGAAATTTGAGGAATGGAACGTTTTTTTGGCTCGATGATGTGTTCCTTTAAAATCATTAATCAACCAAATTTTTCGCAAATGAAAAAAAACTGCCGTTTCAGAAATACTTCCAGAAAATTTTTTGTCTAAATGAACCATTCGAAATAGTGTGTTCATGTTTATGAAAAAATAAAAAATCTATGAAAAAATCACTTTGAAGTCCAAAATTGGTCCAAAATTTGAGAAAAAATTTATTTTCGAACATCATTACAATTTTTAGGAAATTAAAGAAACATTCAATTAAAAATTTTTTATTCTGAGCAATTTTACAAAAATTGACTTATTTTCTAGAAATTTCTATATAAAATGCAGAAAAAACTGACAAGTTTTTACTGTTTCAAAAATTTTGAAATTCGAGGAAAATCAATTTTTTTGGTTGTTCTCTCAGACTTTTTAAAGGCGTAGTAATGTCTGTGGGGAAAATATGTGAAATTGTAGAGAGAAGGTCCAATAGTACCCTAACATCAATAAAAAATTATTTTGAAAACGACGAAGAAAGATAAAGACCGACAAAGAAGCGAGCTGGTCATTGAGAATGTTCTAGAAGGAATACCGTCATTTTGCTTTTTTGTCGAATAGGGACGGTTTTCTGAAAATGTTTTTCAGCATAAATGTGTATCTGTACACTACCGATTTTTGTATGGAAACAACTTTTTTCCAAATCAGTTCTACCCTGTTGAAATCAGCAATTTACAAATTTATTCTCGAATGTTCGCTGAAACATGTTTCAGGGAACATCTGGAACAAAAACGATTAATTGGTTTTTTTTACCAGGGTAGAACTGATTTGGAAAAAAGTTGTTTCCATACAAAAATCGGTAGTGTACAGATACACATTTATGCTGAAAAACATTTTCAGAAAACCGTCCCTATTCGACAAAAAAGCAAAAAGACGGTATTCCTTCTAGAACATTCTCAATGACCAGCTCGCTTCTTTGTCGGTCTTTATCTTTCTTCGTCGTTTTCAAAATAATTTTTTATTGATGTTAGGGTACTATTGGACCTTCACTCTACAATTTCACATATTTTCCCCACAGACATTACTACGCCTTTAACACAGTAAGTCTACCAAACTGAAAGCCCGAAAACACGATGAATTTTTTTTGAATGACCAACTTTTTCCCGGCTTCTACGCTCCATTTCACACGGACTATTTTGTAGCGATTACAAATTTCATGTTGCGTCTTTAAAATCTGACAGTAAGCCGAAGGACCACGTTTCCAGAGCACTTTTCAGTAATAAATTACGATCGAATTCTGTCAATATTGTATTCAACATGATGCGAAGAAAAAGTTCTATTCAGTTTCATTTTAAAATAGTTTAGGCCCTAATTTTTAATTTTTCAAGAAATTGAGGCAAATGACTACGTATCGCATGAGTCGCGCCGCAGTGGCATGCGACCATACAGTAAGACAGAGCCCGCGAATGAAATCTTTTGAAAGCACGTACAAAAAAATTCACCGTGCGTGAATATACTGTTTCAACAAATTCGAAGTTTGGGAGAATATTTTTTTTTGCTGATTTTTGTTGTGAGTTTTCTTCGGAGATTAATCACCCAAAGGTTTCGGAATTTAAAGAAAAAATAACTTCCGTTTCAGAAATATTTCCAGTAAAATCTTGTCTTAAAAGGGTAATGGTCCTTTTGGAAATGTGACCATATTTTTATATGAATCAATGCAAAATTTCATAAAGAAAGAACAGAAAATCCTCTTGGAAATATATGAAAAAATCACTTTGAAGTCCAAAATTGGTCCAAAAGTTGAGAAAAAAGTTATTCTCAAAGATCATTGCAATTTGTAGAAAAAAAAATTTAGTTAAAAAACTTTGTATTCTGAGCAATTCTACAGAAACTGACCTAATTCTGAAAAATTTTGAATAAAATGCAGACAAAAAACAGACAAAATTTTACTGTTTCAAAAATTTTGAAATTCGAGGAAAATAAATTTTTTTTTGATTGTTTAACGCTTATAACATTGAACACAGTCACTCTATCAAACCAAAAACCTGAAGAAAAATTTTTGATTTCAGACTTGAAAAATTTTTTTACTATTTCAATAATATTTCCAGTAAAAATGATGTCTTAATTTTCAGTCTGCTTCGTCTTTCGGCAAAAAAATCTGATTCAATCTGAAAACAATGAAACTGTAGATTATATAGAGTTTGAATTTTTACTGGACACTAAAATCACTGAACGTTTTTGAAATTTTTCGACTGTTTCAAAAAAAAACGTTAGGAAGTGTGACATCGACTAATATTTATACTGAAATTGATATTGAAACAGTGAAAAAACTATTTTTACTGTTTCAAAATGATTTAGAAATTCTGAAGAGTACCGGAATTGTACTGATCGAACCATTAACTGAGGTTTTTTTGCTCGTATTTCAGTTGATCCCTGTACTCAAAGAAGGGCGGAACTCAAAAAAATAATTTATCGGAAAGTTTCACAGCTGATACCTCTGGTGGGTTTAAACCAAGGGCCTGTTTGGCAGAACACCAAAATCGTCACCGAGTACTTTTCTTCTCTGAAAAATTGAACAATCTGAAACGATAAAAACCGGTGCACAATTTCTGAATCAGTAATTTTTTTTCAACTGTTTCAAAAGTTATGCCTTCCTGTTTTTTCAAATAAATTATGTTGCTAACGAAAAAAATTTAGCCTCCAAAATTTTTTTAAAAATTAGTTTTTTGACCTCAAATTTTTGGAATTATCATGACAATGATATCGAACAAATGAGCATTGAACAGAATTTCATTTGTTTTCAGAATATTTTTTTTGGAAACAGAGAAAATAATGTTGTAAGGATTCATAGCTTCTAGAACATTTTTATTCTCGGAAAGTTGCAATATTCCGAAAAATTACGGAGTTTCACGATTTCCAACCTTAGGCTAATAGATTGAATCATTGAAACATTGAAACAAATTGGAATTATCAAAAAAAAAAACACTTCCTAGTAGTTTTTTTTGTGAAACAGTATTCTTTTGGTAATTCTGAGTCCACTTTTAGTTATTTTCAGTAGATTTTCATGAGTTTTTCGGTTGATTTTATTGATTTTCAGTGTACTTTTGCTATTTTCCCATCAAAATTTACATTTTTACTGGAATTTGGTCGAAAATATACTGTTTCACTAAATTCGAGAGGAAGTTATTTTTTCGCTGGTCGATGGTGAGACTTTTCTAATTTTTTGACCACATGAACTAATTGTCACCATTCACATTGAAGCAGTCAGTGAACCTTCTTTGAAACATTAAAAAATTCATGTTTCAAAAAAATTTAAAAACTCTGAAAAGTACTGAATTTGCACTTGCCCGGTTTAAAAAATAAAAAAAATATATAAAGTTGTTTCATCGTTATTTTGGCTCCGTATTTAAGTTTAGACCTGCAGTTAAAGCATTGAACAATAAAAACCGGTAAACAACTTCTGAAACAGTAATTTTTTCAATGTTTCAAAAGTTATGCCTTCTATCTTGTTATAACTTATGTTGCTGATCAATACATCTTAGCCTTCGAAAATTTTATTAAAATTATTTTAAAAAATTATTTTTGGAATTATCAAAACAATGATATCGAACAAATGAGCATTGAACAGAATCGCCAAAAATTTAGACTTTTTCGATTTGAAACATTAAAAAATTTTGTAACGTTTCTAGAACATTTTTATTTATTTTCAGAAAAAACTATTCTGAAAAATTTCTGATTTCCATAATATACATAGCAAGCGAATTGAGTTTCTCAAAACACTGTAAATTTCTGATTTTTTGTTAAACAGTAAAAAAATTACTGTTTCAAAATTTGAAATTTTTGAAAAATTGAACCAAAATCACTATTAGGATCGGAAACGGCATAACCAAAGATTGTGACCATGCTGGGACCCTGATGCTGAAAAAAACTGGAGATATGAATTCATAAAATTGAGAAAAAAAATCTATCTAACCGAATTAATGTCACATGGTTGTTTCAGAACGTTTTTCTCAAAACAGAAAAATTCAAATTTTTAGTACTGAGAGCTGCAGTTTCT
>GL380840.1:0-14802 GCA_000143925.2 Caenorhabditis brenneri | reverse complement strand
AGCACCAAGAACACCATAACTCTCGAACATCTTTCTAATCGAAAATTGAGGAATTTACTGTTTCTGGAAAACTTTTGAAACAGTACTTTTTTTTTCTGACTAATTCCTGTGACTTATGTATCTGTTTCAAAAAATCACCATTTTCAACCTGACATCGTGAAACTTGCTTTTGTAATCATACAGGAACTCTATTTCTGGCTGAATTAGGGTCATTTTGAGCTTTTTCTTGCGAATACCTCATTAGAATAGCCCCATTTTCGGAAAGTGAAACCTTTCTATTTTTTTATGACGGAAAAACCCAGTTTTCTCCGTCAAATTTGATAATTCTAGATTTGAAGTGCTCAGTTTGCAGTCATTTTCAAATATTCCCTGTGTTAAAAGAGCATCTTTATGAAATCCACAACTTTGTTTGTTTTAATCAATGTGTATCAAAAATTACTGTCTCAATTTTTATTTGAAACTGGAAATTTTTTCTGCAAACGTTGACTTTGTTATATACAAGCCTAAAAACTAGGGTTGTTGTTGGTGACCAAAACCAATAAATAGGTACCAATGATTTTTCACGTTTCGGTTTAAAAAACCAACATTTCTAAATTGGTTTTTGTAGACCAGTCTAGCATTTCAAATTGGTGTTGAACACCAATGAACTGGTTTGAACCAGTTTTTCGTTTTTTCAAGAAATAAGCAAGATAAATGATAATTAGGTGCTAATGGAGTTCAAAAACATACATATGTCTAAAAACATAGTTTGCCTTGTCATAGGACAGTTATTTTTGGTTTATAATGTTTAAATGTAATACAGATTTATCTCTTAATGCTCAAAAATTTTTTTGAAACTATTATGTCTGGAAAAAAAATCAACTCAAAATAGTGACTGGTCTTCAACACCAATCTACAAAACGGCATTGGTGACCAACACCAGTTTCCAAATTGGTGTTGGTCACCAATGCCAATTTGGAAATTGGTAAAGGTCACCGTGAAAAACCTTTTTTAACAACCCTACTAAAAACTTTGAAAAAACCGTTTCTGTTTTTAAAATCTCTCATTTATCGTCGGTGCGAATTGGAAAAAAAAAACTGAATATTTTGAAGAAAATTCTCAAAAATTCGTCATTTTGCCGGGAATTCGCTTTTTTCACAAGTATACCCCAAATTTCAAAATCAATTTGTTCCTAACTGTATAAATTGTTTTTCTGAAACAGTAAGTTTTTTTGTGAAAGTCTTCCTGAACTTATTAATAGAAAATTTACTGTTTCAAACATTCTCAAGAAACTTTTTAAAAAAATTGTTCAACTAGTCCTTTTGCCACCATCCAAATGCTCAGCTCATCTTGGGGGACATTTTTGAAACAGTGTAAAACCACCAAAACTGTTTTTATCGAATTTTTTGGTTTCAGAAACATTTTTCGAAACATTAATTTTTTTCGGAAAACAATGAATTAGTAACATAGCTGGAAATTTATTTTACAATCTCATGTATTATCTATATAAATTTTGTTGCTATTGTTGAATTAGTGTAACCAAAAAATTTTTAATTCACTGCTTCAAAAATAATTTTTGAAACAGTAAGTTTTTCCTGAAACAATCCTTGTGTATGCACAAGTTTTCCAACGGGACGGACGGTGTCATCAACAGAGTGCGTAGTCGTCTGCTATATGAGGCCAATATACATAGCTAAAAATTTTTTTGGAATAACATTTTTTGAAAATCTTAATTCTGGCAAGAAATTACTGTTTCATAAATGTTCTGAATGATTCTTCTTTTGTTCTCGTATTCAGTCTCGTATCAATACTCGTACTGATGCCGGAAAATGAAAAATAATGAGTTTTTAGTGCTTCGAATTTGACAGCTTCTCGTGTGATTTTTCAAATTGTTCTTTTTGAATATGCCTATTTTTTCCAAGTTTACCTTTGATAGAAAGGCATGTGAACGTGAAAAAAAGGCTAATAATGGTTATCAAAAAATTTACTGTTTTTCAAAAATTTTTCTTGAAACAGTAATTTTTTTCGTACGCAATCCTTGGCTTTTATTGATTGTCAGTGTGAACAGTTGTATATTTTAGAGAAAAAATTAAAAAAACAATCAAATGCTATTTTTACTTTAACCAGAAAGTTCAAAGTTTTCTGTTTCAAAACAATTTTTGATACTGAAAATTTTTTACGGAAAACAATGCGCTAAATATTTTGTTCATTCTAAAACTAGTTTTACTGTTTCAAAAAAAATTCGGTTTTCCGCAATTTTTTTGAGAGGAGTTACTGATTTTCATCCAGATGAACAATTTTTGTCACTACCGTAACCCTATAGTAATCCTAGCCAAAATATTAAACTGATTGGGTGTCCGTGAACTTTGGTTCCTAGAACTTATTTCGGTGAAACAGTACATTTTTTCTTCTTTTTCAAACAATTTTTGAAAATTTCAATGCTGGTTGTTCGAGTTTTTTTGTCAAGTTTTCCTACAATGATTGGGAATAAAACATTCCTTTTTCAAGCAGTTCTCCCTTGAGTCCTAGAAGTTTTTTGAAAAAAGTTCACTTGCAAGAGGAATAAAAAATACCGTAATGGCTTTCAAAAAAATTACCTGATTCAAAAATTTTATTGAAACAGTAAATTTTTTCCTGAAACAATCCTTGGTAGACACATGAATTGTACATACAGTTGAATATTTTTTGCAACAAATTTTCGTCAAATGCGAATTCGGACAAAAATTCACTGTTTCATAAATTGACAGAATAATATTTCCAGGTTTCTCATATTCAATATCCTTGCGATCGCTGGAAAAATAATTTAAAAAAAAACCTGAAAACCGTTTTGAGACAATACTTTGTTTACTGTTTCACAAATTTTCGGTAACATCTGTTTTGCAATCAATATTATTCAGACTTTCAAATAAGGGTGTGACTCACGATTGGTACTGGTTCCCAGAAAATTTACTGTTTTAAATACAATTTTTGAAACAGGAAATTGTTCTTACTGTTTCAAAAACAGTCTTCTTTGCTTTATACGTGAAAATTTGACATTTTTCTCGCGGATGAAGTTTTTGACAACCATAATCCTACAGTACTCCTAGTGTCTATATTTGAACTATTGACTGCTCGTAAATGTTTTTTTCTGAAAGTATTTTGAAACAGTAAATTTTTTTTACTGCTTCAAAAATTTCCAAAATGATTTCTCCTTTTTTCTCATTTTCAGTATGTTCTTGGTTCCCTGATTTTTTGTAATTTTTTACCTGAAACAATCCTTGCTTGTATTGTATGGAAACTGTTATAAAGGTACAGTACGGAGCCAAACTTTTTTAAAGGCGCATGGACTTGGTCTCGTCACGAATCGCCACTCTAGCAGTGGTGGCGGTCACTTTTCGTCACGGGACCAGACCCATGCGCCTTTAAAAAAGTTTTTTTTTGAAACTCTCAATTCGGGTAAAAAACTACAGTTCCAAAAATTGTCAGTATAATTTTTCTTTCTTCTCCTGTAATGACAGGTTTTAGGCATTTTTATATAGTAGAAAAATCTGAGAATAAAAGTTTGTAACAGTTACGTTTTTTTACTGTTTCAAAAATTTCTTTGTTGTTTTTCGAGCAGTTGTCTTCCAATTCCCCTTTCTTCAAACGACTTTGCCTGCAATAGAACGAACAATAGTGAAAATCCCATCAGTTATCGGAATATTGCCTGTTTCAAAAATAATTTTTGAAACAGGAACTTCTTTTTGAATCAATTCGCCAAATCGTTTACGAATACAGTTTTTAAAAATCTCAAATCTTGCAAGTACCTACAAAAATTTACTGTTTCACCTATCTTCGGAATGTTTTTCCACGGTTCTCATATCCAATGCCTTGCATCTACTTGACATGAAATGTGTGGAGAAAACATTTCAAACAGTACATTTTTTTACTGTTTCAAAAATTTGCAAAACAATTGATTTTTCTCTGATTTTCTGATTTTCTCGAATAGTTCCTTCTCCCATTTTTGAGTTCTTCTCGAAATTACCTCCAATAGAAGGGCAAAAGCGTGGATCAACGAATTGTTTTCATTAAAAAATTACTGTTTCAGAATTTTTTTTGGAACAGTGATTTTATTTTTAGAAAAACAATGAATTTTTTCATTAAAATTGTTTTCATAAAAACGTAGACTCATTTAGTCATTGGCTGCCCATGAATTATTTTTTCTAGATATTTTTTTTGAAACAGTAACAAATTTTTTCCACTTTAAAAAAAAAATCTCAAAATTCAAAATTTCCAATATTTCCCACTGACTCCTCCCAATTTGCAGACACTCAATCAACTCCATCACCGTCGAATCGATTCCATCGAGATATGCGAGAAGTGTGTTGAGTCAGGTAAGAACAATACATTGAAATTATTAGAAATTTTAATAGAATCTGAAAAAACGGTTTTTGAGCTCAGAATCTAACTTTTTCCCTGAAACCCATTACTTTTCATCTGAAATCGTATGAATATAGGTCTAAATTGCCGAAAGTCTACGAAAAGCCCATGAAAATTACAAAAATCGAATTTTTCAAGTTGATAGGGATGGAAAGGGACGAATGAAGAAAAAAATATGTTCTAGCCCTAGATTTTTGATGAAACAGTAAAAAAATACTGTTTTTTTCCTGAAAAGTTGGATTTTTCCCCTGAAAAAATCTGTAATTTGACCTATTTTGAACTGAAAAGTCTGAATTTTCCCCAAAAAAAATTTCGAATTTCAGGTCACCAAATTATTTCACCCAACATTTTCAGACCCTATTTTCATCTATTTTTTACCATAAATGCTGACAATAACGTAGTATTTTTGACAGTAAATATCCTGTTTTTGTCGAATTTTTCACCTGGAACACTAAAAAAATACCCGAAAATGGCATGAAAATGATCTGAAATAGCAACTGGAACTGCTGAAAAATGGAAGAATGTCAAGTTGGAAAGATTTAGGGGGAAAATCGATGTTTTCTAGTCTAAAATTGTGGAAATATGGTCCATTTTGATCGAAAATCAACGAATTTTCAGTTTAGTGGCTCAGAAATTAATTATTTCCCTGCTCTTTGGTGGCCTTTTTTCTGGGGGTGCCCCCTGTCTACAATTCTGCAAATTGGGTTCAAAACACATTGAAACTTGCAGAAATCACAGAAAAAATTGCTATATCTCAGCTGCTATGTTGTAACTGCTATTGTCTCAACTGCTATGTTTGGCTCTTCTGCTATGGATCAACTAGATTTCATTGCAGTTGAGCATCTGCCCAAATTTTTACAGTTTCAATGAAAATTTGTACAAATTTTCGGAAAATCCGATTTCGTTTCTGGAGGCCATTTGTCAGTAAAAAATTTATTAGTTGACTTTTCGTCACCATTACCGTAATCCAGACTACTGTAGGTTGTCTACAGTAATCCTAGATACCAAGGCTCCTACTGAAAATTGAAGTTTATTGTCTCAAAAATTAATCATTTCTCTTTTTTTTTCATGCTATTTTTCAGGGGTTCTCCCATACAAAAATTGCAGAAATCACAAAAAAAAGATTAGAAACTTGCGGAAACTGGTTTCGAAAAAGCTATGCGCGGAATACTGAAAATTCGAAAAATGATCTTGAGGTTTATATTTTTTGAAACAGTAAAAACTTTCGAACTATTCAACTTTCTTCCAAGTAAACTTACTAGGATTACTGTAGCGTTCTACAGTAGTCCTATGGAATTTTTTCTAAAAAATTTTCAATTTAATTCATTCGTACAATTGGATTTTTTTGACTTTAACATTATTTTCCGAAATTGTTTGAAACTGAAAATTTCATTTTATTTTACTGTTTCAAATTTCACTAAATAATTTTCTATACTCCCACACTTGATCCCTTTTGGACCCGATTGTAGCTAGTATTTTGTAACGGAAATTCGATTGAAATGGTCTATTTTTGGTCAAAAATCCTGCTTTTAGGCTCGAAAACCAATAATTTTCACTGATTTTTGGTCCATTTTGCCCAAAAAGTCATGAAAAATGAAAAGGAAAATTTGGCCTCAAAACTAGGTAGATGCTCAACTGCTATGGGGATGATCAACTGCTATGTTGTAACTGCTAGTGTCACAACTGCTATATTTGGCTCTTCTGCTATGGATCAACTGCTATTTTCGCCACTTTTGATGTCTCAACTGCTATGGCTATAGCAGTTGATCCATAGCAGAAGAGCCAAGTATAGCAGTTGATCACCCCCATAGCAGTTGAGCGTTTGCCTCAAAATTACGATTTTATTCATTTTTGGTTACTTTTTGTCAATTGTTTTGTCCATAGGTTTACTGGACTCAATGCCTTCAAAATTACATTTCTGAAATTTTTTGAAACTGAAAATATATTTTTTTTTACTGTTCCAAATTTCATCGAAATAGTTTTCTGATAAACTTTTCAGATATTGCTGCATCTCCATGCTAATTATATACAACAAAAGCTCGAAAATCGGCGATTTTCGGTCTATCAAAAACTTTTGTTTTTGTCCCAAAAGAAAATGATTTTCAGTAATATTTGACGGAAAAATCAGCTAAATCTGTGGAAATAAATCTGAAAATACAATTGTCAGCGTCCTGAAATTTTTTATTCTTTTTTTCTGAAAATTTGGAACAGTAAACATTTTACTGTTTCAAACAAAACTTCTTGGTTTTTTGGAAGAAAAATGTGGACTCAAAAATTCGATACCCGTTACCGTAATCTGGACTACTGTGGGTTTTTGGTATTTTTACAGTAATCCTAGACGCGGAAACTACACCTGAAAAATGGGAATTTAGTGGCTCAAAAATTAATTGTTTCCCTGTTTTTAGGTGGTGTTTCCTTCATTCGGAAATCGCAGAAATCACAGATTTTGTTTCCAAAAAAAAAAAAATGGAACTAAAATTTTGAAAAAAATTTCGAAGGAATTCTTTTTGAAACGGAATTTTTCTTCTAGTACTCAAGTCACCTACAGAGAAGTAGCCATTGAATTTTTCTGTCTTAAAAAGTGTTTTCCAAAATTTTTTGAAACCGAAATTTTTTTCACTGTTTCAAGTTTTACTGAATAATTTTCTGGTATATCCCCAGCCTTGATGTGACGTCAACCTGGTGACTAGTAATTTTGCATCCAGTTTTGGGCCTGAATTACCAATTTTCCCATATTTATGGTCCTTTTTTCGCCCAAAATTTCCAGAAAAATCAAATTTTCGGAAAACTGCTCAGAATAATTTTTTCCGAAAATCCCAAATCTTGGGGTTTCACCCAAATTCACCCATTTTAGTTCAAAAAACCCTTAAAAACTCGATTCTTTCAATCGAAAAACCCATTTTCCAGCTCCAAACGGGTCGGAAAACCAAAATTTTCATATTTTGAAGATATTGCTCAGAATAAATTTTTTGACCAAGTTTGCAAATTTTCTACTGAAAAAAATTTGAAGAATCCTCAAATTTTCCAGGCCCACCTATGCCCCTTGCCTCAACACATTGCTCCAGTGCTGCCTGATTTCGGACACTCTCTTTCTCTGCACCCTCTTCCGGATCTCCTAATCACAGCGGATCGTTTCGAAACGTTCAATGAAAAAGTGATTGGAACGGATACGATTGTGTCGAATCCTGGATCATTTGCCCGTAGTAACTACACTTTCCACGTCTACTACCCATCACAACATCGCATCGAAGCATCCCAGATTCCTCTTGGGGATGACTAATTTTTTTATCGATTTTTTCGATTTTTTTTGTGATTTTTGACCCCTAAAATCCCTTTTTTCACCCTAAAAATTGTATTTTCACCCTTTTTTTCTACAGTAACCCACCGTATTCTTTTCCTGTTTTAACTACCGTATCTCCACAGTATCTCGACACATTTTTCACCCCCGACTTCCTCTTTTCTCATGATCTTGTTTTTCCTTTTTTGACAATAAACTTTCATTTTAGTAAAAAAATTACTGTTTCATCAGAAAATTTTCGAAAATTCTAGACGCAGACAGCTAGTGGACTTTCTCTTCTCTGGGTCTAACATTGAAGACGAATATCTCAGAGAGGGGCGGAGCTAGCGAACAATGATTGACTACAAAGTTGCTCAAAATTGAAATTGAAGCAACTTTGCTGTTGACATCTTTTTTCTAGCTCCGCCCCCTTTTTGAGATATGCGCCTTTAAAGTCGGGGTACCCATTGGCAGGCTAGTGCCCCGACTTTAAAGGCGCATAACTCAAAAAGGGGTGGAGCTAACGGGAAACTACAAACTACAAAGTTTCTCAGAGAAAAATGTTGAACAACTTTGTAGTTTATAGTTTTTCACTGGCTCCGCCTCCCCCCTGCCCTTCTATTAGAGGTTGCTTGCTACATGATGACTTCAGTGCGACCGATGCTGAGAGTTTGAAAGTAGTGGTTCCCTGAAACAGTGAAAATGAATGAATATCAATACATGAGAATAAAAAAGAAACAGCAAGAAATTACTGTTTCATAAGAAAAAAATTTGGGATACGAAATAAGGAAGTTTGATGACGCACTCAAAAACGTACATCTTTGAAATAAGCGTAGCTAGAGAAAAGTTGTCAACTACACAGTTGTTCAAAACAGAATTTTGAGCAACTTTTCTGTTGACAGCTTTTTTTTTTGCTCCGCCCACTTGTGAGAGATGCGCCTTTAAAGTTTGGGCACTAGGTACCCTTCTTTCAGTGGCTACGCCAACTTTAAAGGCACATATCTCAAAAAGGGGCGGAGCTAGAAAAAAGTTGTCAACTGCAAAGTTGCTCAGAATAACGTTTTGAACAACTTTGTAGTTTGTAGTTTTTCGCCAGCTTCACGGGGTTGAATGCTTCATGATAACCGTAGTGCACCCGACGATGGAAATTTGAAAGTACTGCTTCCCTGAAACAGTAAAAAATTTTGAAAATAGATGAATTTAGTTCAAGTATTGAGATTTTTCAATTAAAAATTTCCTACTGTTTTTACATTCGGAAATCGCAGAAATCACTGATTTTTTTTCCTAAAAAATATTTTTTTGGCAAAAAAACCAGGGATATTATGATTTCGAAATAAATACGGGAAGGAATTTATTTTGAAACATAATTTTTTTTCTAGGAGTACTTCGTGCACCTACAGTAATCCTAGCAAAGGGGGGGGGGGGGAGGGGGAGGGTTCATTTGCCATGCTCAAAGCCGTTTTCAATTGTTGAGCAGTCAAACTCTCTCTGAAGTGCCGAAAATTTTGAAAATTTGAATTCCCGCCAAAATAATAAATTGTTTTGACGTTTCTGGAAGTTTTTAGAAGTTTCTGGAAGGAGACAGCATGTTCTGGAATGAATATCATCAAGAAATTGAAAATGGAGTTTTCGGATTACCGTAACTACAGTAATCCTACAGTAATCTCTACCATTTTATCTCAACTGCTATGAGAGTGATCAACAGTTTTGTTGTAACTGCTAGAGTCTCTACTGCTATATTTATCTCTTTTGCTATGGATCAACTGCCGTAGCCATAGCAGTTGAGACATCAAAAGTGCCGATAATAGCAGTTGATCCATAGCAGAAGAGGCAAAACTAGCAGTTGAGACACCAGCAGTTACAAAATAGCACTTGATTACCCCTATAGCAGTTGAGTATCTACTTATTTTTTACTGTTTCACATTGTACTTGGTATGTCGTCGACCTGTCATAGCTAGTAACCTTGTAGAAACATAAAATTTTCCGAAAATTGCTTACTTCTTATATTTGGGGTCAAACCCGCTTAATTTTTCATCCAAATTTACCTATTCTTAGTTCAAAAACCCCTAAAAACCCGAATTCCAGCCCCAAAAACCCTGAAAACTAGATTTTTTTGATCGTAAATCGCCATTTTCCAGCTCCAAAAGGATCGGAAACCCAAAGTTTTTTAATTTTGTAGATATTGCTCAGAATAAAATTTTTGACCAAATTCGCAAATTTTCTACTGAAAAACACAAAATTCCCAAATTTCCAGCCTCAAACCCCTAATTTTTCAGGCGCACCTGTGCCCCCTGCCTCAACACATTGCTCCAGTGCTCCCAGATTTCGGACACTCTCTTTCTCTGCACCCTCTTCCGGATCTCCTAATCACAGCGGATCGTTTCGAAACGTTCAATGAAAAAGTGATTGGAACGGATACGATTGTGTCGAATCCTGGATCATTTGCCCGTAGTAACTACACTTTCCACGTCTACTATCCATCACAACATCGCATCGAAGCATCACAGATTCCTCTTGGGGATGACTGATTTTTTATCGATTTTTTTGAGTTTTCTGTGATTTTTTATCCTTAAAAACCCTAAATTTACCCCAAAATCGACTTTTTTGACCTAAAAATTGTATTTTTGACCCTAAAATCGCTCAAAAACGGCCTAAACTTGAATTTTTTGACTTAAAAACCCCTGAAATTGGACTATTTTTCGTGATTTTTGACCCCTAAAACTGACTTTTTCACCCTGAAAACCTCTTATTTTATTAGTTTTTTCCTTGTAAAATCCAATTTTTCGATGAAAATTGGTCAATTTTTGCCTAATTTTCTGTTTTTTCCCCCAAAATCCAAAATTTTGACCCCAAAAAATTGTATTTTCATCCATTTCCCTACAGTAACCCACCGTATTCTTTTCCTGCTTATTACCGTATCTCTACAGTATCTCGACACATTTTTCACCCCCGATTTTCTCATTTTTCTCAATTTTTCATGATCTTTGACAATAAAACCGTATTTCAGTAAAAAAAAAATACTGTTCCATCAGAAATTTTTCGAAAAATTCGAGACGCAAACAGCTAGTGCCCTTTTTTCCCTGCGTCTAAGATGGAATGCGCATACCTCGGAAAGGGGCGGAGCTAGAAAAAAACTGTCAACAGAAAAGTTGCTCAGAATAAAATTTGGAGCAACTTTGCTGTTGACAACTTTTTCTTAGCTCCACCCACTTTTAAGTTATGCGCCTTTAAAGTTAGGGTTCACACTGGAAGAAGGGTACCGAGTGCCCAAAGTTTAAAGGCGCATATCTCAAGAAGGGGCGGAGCTAGAGAAAAGTTGTCAACGGCAAACTTGCTACAAATTTAGTTTTGAACAACTTTCTAGTTTGTAGTTTTCCACTAGCTCCACCATCTGCCACTGACTGTTTCCGATTACCGTAGCGCATCCGACGACTCCCTGAACAGTAAAAAATTTTGAAGACAGCTGAATTCAGTTCAAGTATTGAGATTTTTCAATAAGAAAATGAGTTTTTACTGTTTCAAAAAAAATTTTGTTAGGGACGTTTGCTTTTTCAGTACTGCTTTGGTATTATTTTGCAAAACCACTTAAGATTACCAGTTTTTCGTGCCTGGCCTAAGATTTCTCAGAAATTTGAATAAAATCTATGAGAGTTCAAAGAAATTTCATTCTCGCCCATTCACGACTGCGAGAGACCACTGTTTTTAGAAAAAAAAGAAGAGATTTTGAATTTTTTTTTGAAACAGTAAATTTTAACTGTTTCAACGTTTCTGAAATTCTATGATTTATTCATATAGTTTTTGGTTTATTATCTGTTTCCCAACGAGTAATAAGTTTCCCTCTAATAGAATGGCACAAAAATGATGTAATGGCCCAGGAAACTCTACAAATCTTGGTATCATAGGCCACCAATTTTTTCTGAAAATATGGTTAAAATAGAAAAAAAGCGGTACAAACTGTCCAAATTTTAGGCTTTTCGGGCATAAACAGGTCCGGCCTGTGCAATTTTCATTGAAAATCACCGAAAATAAACAGAAAATGATGAATTTTTGTCAAAAACGGCCGAAATTCTTCAAAAACCTTCAAAATCAGTAGAAAAAAGGCTCGACTTGTTGCAAGTATGGTTGAAAGTCATCTATATTGTCTTATGGTGGCAGTAGCCACACAAAAATTCACGTGCTTTTGAAAATTTTTAGAACAGTAACATGTTACTGTTACAAAAATTTGGAAAACAAAACTTTCCGATTTTTTTTTCGTTGTATGATACCCCTCTTACAAAATTACATCTTACATAATGTAGTCACTTCGAGCTCGAAATGAGGCTACCCCGAACCAGAACCGGCCGAATCAAAACCAAAGTTTGTGACCTTGCGGGGGCCCGGTTTCTGGAAAAATATGGAAGTCTGGTGGCCATGAACCAGACTAAAGGAAGTCTGGTGGCAATGAATGTTGAATACTGGCTTTTATGATAAAATTAGGTTAAAACTGGTCAATTCACATTGAAAACTGCAAAAAATAAGCAGAAGTTGATGAAAATCGGTCGAAAATGATCAACTTCGAGTCAAAATGCTCCAAAACCGGCGAAATCAAGCAAAAAATGCGGACGGTAGAGAATCATTGCCTCTAGGAAAAACAGTTTTTAGAATTTTTTGAAAAAGTATTTTTTATTATAAAAAATGATACTACCCTAACCGTCCTAACCAACTTGCAAGAAAAAAAATTTAAAATCTCTGAATTTCGAGATTCTAGGCCACCAATTTCCCTGACCAAAAGTGACTGAAGTCTGGTGAGAATGAAGAGTAATCACCGGAAAACCCGTCACAACTTGTTCAAATTTTGGGCTTTTGGGGCAAAAATAGGTCAAACTTGGTCAATTTTCAATAAAAATTGCCGTAAATAAGCAAAATTTGATGCGAATTGGTCAAAAACCGTCGAAATTGAGCAAAAAATCCGCAAAGACTCATTGTCTCTAGAAAAAAAAAGAGACTCATTGTCTCTAGAAAAAACTAGCGAGTTTTCCGAAAATTTTTGAAACGTTAAAATTTTTTTTCCAGGACCTGATGACCCGTTCGTCGATTCGGTAAGGAAATTTGGCTGAAATCGGCCAAAAATGGCCTAAAATAATCTGAAGGAGCCTAGAATGAGCGTATTTGGTCTCGAATTGCCTGATCTTGACTGAAAATGTGTGAGAAATGAAGCAAAATGACGGAAAATCGGCAACTTTCCGCTCAAATTAAGACTAAAAAAGCCTTTAAAAAAGCCGGAAACGGTCTGAATTATTTTTTTTTGTCTCAACAACTTCCCTAGACCAGACTAACTTTTAGGAATCTTCTGGAACTAATACAAATTTTATTGAAACAGTAAAAAAAAATCCGGTTTCGAAAAATGTTCCATCAAGATTTTTGGCTTTTTCTCAATTCGGACCATTTTGAGTTCATTGCCTCTAAGCTAAAAAAAAAAGGCCTGAAGTGGCCTAAAAATGACCTGAAAATGGTCCTAACTAGCCTAAATTGCCATGGTGATGGCTTAAAAATAGTTGAAACTTGGTCGGAAATGGCTTGAAAATGGCCTAAAAATAACCTAAGTTCAGTCTCAAATTACAAGAATCGAAGAAAAATTACTGTTACTCAGAAAACTTGAACTTAAAAATGTTCAGCCACCTTACTGGAACTTCTGCTTAAATAGGGGAAACTTGTCAAGAAATTCAAAGCTGAGCGTGTGAATGAAAACGTCAAATGTTTTTCTGCGCTTTCTTCGTATGAAACAGGAAAAAAAATCAATTTTTATAAAGTTCGATAATTTCGTTCCCGTTTCACAGATTTTCCATTTTCGAGGGTATCCATGGTCAATTTTGATAGGGTTCCTTGAATGAGGCAAAAAAGATCTAATTTGTATAAATTCTGATAAAACTGACCTATTTTAGTCTGATTTGAGCTCAAAATGGTCTGAAGTTGACCCCAAATTACTCAAAAACCGAACGAATTTAGTTAAATTTGTCTAATTTTGTTCCCAAGCGACCTTATTTCCGTAGAAAACTGTTAACAAAAAATGACTGTTTCATCTGAAATTCGAACGTATTCAATTTTCAAAATTTTTATTAAGTACATAGCACAGGCGAAACAACTTTTTTTGCCATTTTCTTCTCGTGATTTTGATTTGACTTGGTATCCGATTAGTTTTAGACACATGCCGTTTTTGACAAAAGTAATTTTCGAAACAGCGAAAATTTTTACTGTTTCGAAGGAAAAAAAAAATGGAAAAAGCTATCAAAAATCAACAATCATTCTCCATTCCGAGCAGTTTTCTATAAAACCTTCTTTGTGCTGCTTCTAGGGAGTCTGAACCGAATTTTTTAGTTTTTACTCTTAATTGGTAGAAATATCTAATTTTTTTCCAGTTTCAATAACAAAACACCTTCTGAAAGCAATTCCATTATCTATTGCTGGACGTCTTTTACACGTTGCTCTAACCATTTTCAGTTAATGTAGAATGATTCTATTAGTTAGGTCAAAACTGGCTGTGGTAGGCCTAAAATGCCCTGATTTTGATGAAGGTGACCCGGAGTAAGCAGCTTTTTGACTCGAAATCCAGTAGAACATTGAAAACATTCTCATACTTTTTAGCGATCAGCAGTTGCCAAAAAATGAACGCAAAGTTAGTTTTTTTATTGGAAAAATTCATTTCTCAATAAAAATACTCATATTGGTTTTTTGTGCTTTTTTCATTTGAAACAGTGAACAATTTTTACGGTTGATTTCTCGTAAATTCAATATTTCCCGTTGCATAGATTTCACATTTTCGAGGGTAGCCATGGTCAATACTGATTGTATGTTTACTTGAGTCGGGCAAAAAATTTTCTAATTTTTATAGATCCTGATAAAACTGGCCTATTTTTGTTAGATTTGTACTCAAAATGGTCTGAAATTGACCCCAAATTACTCAAAAACCGAACAAATTTAAGTAAAATTGACCTAATTTTGTTTATAAGCGACCTTGTTACCGTAGAAAACTGTTAATAAAAATGACTGTTTCATTGAAAATTCGAGCATACTACTAATTTTTGAAATTTTTCTGAGATATTATGTGTATTTCGACGAAAATAGTAAGAAAACAGGCGGAAAAGCTTTTTCTTTCTTGCAATTTTCTTCTT